>JAHIAM010003356.1:32006-182488 GCA_021605205.1 Aegilops longissima | reverse complement strand
AAGTAGTCATCATATTGAGCTAGCCAAATGTTCATAACGCCTACATCTGCTCCTGCAATAGGTCTGTCACCTAGCGGTGCATTAAGGACATAATTCTTCTGTGCAGCAATGAGGATAAACCTCAGATCACGGATCCAATCCGCATCATTGCTACTAACATCTTTCAAAATAGTTTTTCTCTAGGAACATATCAAAATAAACATAGGGAAGCAACAACGCGAGCTATTGATCTACAACATAGATATGCTAATACTACCAGGACTAAGTTCATGATAAATTTAAGTTCAATTAATCATATTACTTAAGAACTCCCACTTAGATAGACATCTCTCTAGTCATCTAAGTGATCACGTGATCCAAATCAACTAAACCATAACCGACCATCACGTGAGATGGAGTAGTTTTCAATGGTGAACATCACTATGTTGATCATATCTACTATATGATTCACGCTCGACCTTTCGGTCTCTGTGTTCCGAGGCCATATCTGCATATGTTAGGCTCGTCAAGTTTAACCTGAGTATTCCGCATGTGCAAAACTGGCTTGCACCCGTTGTAGATGGACGTAGAGCTTATCACACCCGATCATCACGTGGTGTCTGGGCACGACGAACTTTGGCAGCGGTGCATACTCGGGAGAACACTTCTTGATAATTAGTGAGAGATCATCTTAAAATGCTACCGTCAATCAAAGCAAGATAAGATGCATAAAGAATAAACATCACATGCAATCAATATAAGTGATATGATATGGCCATCATCATCTTGTGCTTGTGATCTCCATCTCCAGAGCACCGTCATGATCACCATCGTCACCGGCGCGACACCTTGATCTCCATCGTAGCATCGTTGTCGTCTCGCCAACTATTGCTTCTCGACTATCGCTACCGCTTAGTGATAAAGTGAAGCAATTACATGGCGCTTGCATTTCATACAATAAAGCGACAACCATATGGCTCCTGCCAGTTGCCGATAACTCGGTTACAAAACATGATCATCTCATACAATAAAATATAGCATCACGTCTTGACCATATCACATCACAACATGCACTGCAAAAACAAGTTAGACGTCCTCTACTTTGTTGTTGCAACTTTTACGTGACTGCTACGGGCTGAGCAAGAACCGTTCTTACCTCCGCATCAAAACCACAACGATAGTTCGTCAAGTTAGTGCTGTTTTAACCTTCGCAAGGACCGGGCGTAGCCACACTCGGTTCAACTAAAGTGAGAGAGACAGACACCCGCCGGTCACCTTTAAGCAACGAGTGCTCGCGCGGTGAAACCAGTCTCGCGTAAGCGTCTGCGTAATGTCGGTCCGAGCCGCTTCATCTCACAATACCGCCGAACCAAAGTATGACATCTTTGGTAAGCGATGACTTGTATCGCCCACAACTCAATTGTGTTCTACTCGTGCATATAACATCAATGCATAAAACCTAGGCTCGGATGCCACTGTTGGGGAACGTAGTAATTTCAAAAAAATTCCTATGCACACGCAAGATCATGGTGATGCATAACAACGAGAGGGGAGAGTGTGTCCACGTACCCTCGTAGACCGAAAGTGGAAGTGTTATGACAATGCGGTTGATGTAGTCGTACGTCTTCACGATCCGACCGATCCAAGTACCGAACGTACGGCACCTCCGTGTTCTGCACACGTTCAGCTCGATGACGATCCCCGGACTCCGATCCAGCGAGGTGTCGGGATGAGTTCCACGAGATGACGGCGTGGTGACGATGATGATGCTCTCTGCGCAGGCTTCGCCTAAACTCCGCGACGATATGACCGAGGTGGAATATGGTGGAGGGGCACCGCACGGCTAAGGAACGATCCGTAGATCAACTTGTGTGTCGTGGGGTGCCCCTGCCCCGTATATAAAGGAGCAAGGGGGCGGCCGGCCCTAGGAGGAGGCGGGAGGAGTCCTACTCCCACCGGAGTAGGACTCCCCCTTCCTACTTGGATTAGGACTTGGGGAGGGAAAGAGGAAAGGCGCCGCCCTTCCTTGTCCTATTTGGACTAGGGGAGGGGCGCGCCTGCCCTAGCCGGCCCTCCTCTTCTCCCTCATGGCCCACTAAGGCCCATTAACCCCGGGAGGGTTCCGTAACCCCGTGTTCCTAAAAATCTGATTTCACCGGAACTATTCGAAGTCAAACATAGGCTTCCAATATATCAATCTTTATGTCTCGACCATTTCGAGACTCCTCGTCATGTCCCCGATCTCATCCGGACTCGAACTCCTTCGGTACATCAAAACTCATAAACTCATAATATAAGCGTCATCGAAAACCTTAAGCGTGCGGACCCTACGGGTTCGAGAACTATGT
Organism: Aegilops longissima; assembly: GCA_021605205.1. Lineage (NCBI taxonomy): Eukaryota > Viridiplantae > Streptophyta > Magnoliopsida > Poales > Poaceae > Aegilops > Aegilops longissima. Next base: position 180,161 of record JAHIAM010003356.1, on the reverse strand, counting down.
AGACATGACCTAGAACTATTCTTGGTCAATAACCAATAGCGGAACCTGGATGTTCATATTGGCTCCTACATATTCTACGAAGATCTTTATCGGTCAAACCGCATAACAACATACGTTGTTCCCTTTGTCATCGGTATGTTACTTGCCCGATATTCGATCGTCGGTATCCAATACCTAGTTCAATCTCGTTACCGGCAAGTCTCTTTACTCGTTCCATAATACATCATCCCACAACTAACTCATTAGTTGCAATGCTTGCAACACTTTAAGTGATGTGTATTACCGAGAGGGCCCAGAGATACCTCTCCGAAAATCGGAGTGACAAAACCTAATCTCGAAATACGCCAACCCAACATGTACCTTTGGAGACACCTGTAGAGCACCTTTATAATCACCCGATTCGTTGTGACGTTTGGTAGCACACAAAGTGTTCCTCCGTAAACAGGAGTTGCATAATCTCATAGTCACGAGGAACATGTATAAGTCATGAAGAAAGCGGTAGAAACATACTAAGCGATCGGTGCTAAGATAATGGAATGGGTCATGTCAATCAGATCATTCACCTAATGATGTGATCCCGTTAATCAAATAACAACTCTTTGTCCATGGTTAGGAAACATAACCATCTTTGATTAACGAGCTAGTCAAGTAGAGGCATACTAGTGACACTCTGTTTGTCTATGTATTCACACATGTATTATGTTTCCGGTTAATACAATTCTAGCATGAATAATAAACATTTATCATGATATAAGGAAATAAATAATAACTTTATTATTGCCTCTAGGGCATATTCCTTCAGTAAGCTCCAGCTGCAGCTGATGGATCCATCCGACTGCATTTCAAATTAAGCTCCTCAACATATTGAATCTCCACCTTCCCATTTCCTTTCCGTTTCAAAATGATATAACTAGCTAGTGTTCATCCCCTGTCCCTCATCTAGTAAGATAAAAAACTCAAATTATCTCTCTTTCTCCCCTCAGCTAGTGTTGACAAACTAGCTAGTGTTCATCAGCAGGCGCAACACAGGCAAATCTGAGGCAAATCAGAGGCAAGGAGAGGAGAGGGGTGCATACCGGGAGGTGTGCTTGCGGCGGAGAGGGGGGAGAGGAGTCCCCATGCTCGGCGAGCTGCTCTGTCGTGGACAAGGCGGCGGCGAGGCCGTGGCGAGGTCACCAGCGGCGAGTCGCCGTTCTGTCGTGGGCAAGGCGAGCGGACCCTCTGGTTGCTTGGCCGCCACCCACCATGCCGCCGCCGCCCGCCCGCCCCATCGGCCCCCGCCTCGTCCGCTGCTTGCTTTCGCCGTCGCCCGCCGCCACCCGCCTCCACCCGTCGGAAGACCTAGAAAAACGCTAAGTGTTGCTTTGTTCGATGCCACCCGCCTCCACCTGGTCGGAAGGCCCCACTTGTCACTGATAGGAGAGAGCCGTGGTTTTATATAATGTATAGATAAGTTCCCATACCTGAGCAACAATCCCTCTCTAGCCCAGCGGTACCGAACGAGCGAAGCAAGCATGAGGTCGTGGGTTCGAGTCCCCGCTAGCGCACATTTTTTGGGCGAATTAAGCACTCGGCCCCTCCTGTCAAATGGCTCCTGCATGTCAGTGTGTGTCCCGTCTGTTGTTGAATATTAAGATTTAACCAAAAATGACACCTAGACAGTGACACATAAGCGAGGTTGCTGAGGTGGCTGCCTAATCATCCTAATTCATTCAAAATCAAGTGTAGTGACCATGTTATATTGGTCGTTATCAGCTAGGCGTGAGGCAGTGGACAGTGCTTCCCGCTTTATGACTATTTCCTGTAATGACATTATGACCTTTCTGACAAGAATGGTCGTTATAGGTTAGGGTTTGGAGCCCCCCCCCCCTAGCAGCTTTTGACCTATTGGTCTAAAATGGTCATAAATTTATGACCAATTCTTCCAGGGTCACTGACAAAAGGTCACTAGTTGACATATTTCTTGTAGTGAAGGAGAGCTGGCGAGGCTTGGGAGGCCGCTTGTATGTGCTGGTGAAGTTGCGGACGAAGGCTTCGGTGAAATCGACCCAGCTGTTGATGCTGCGGGGCTTCAGGCTGTTAAGCCATGTCCGGGTTGTGCCTTGGAGCATGAGTGAGACGTACTTCACAGCAACGCACTTGTTGCCGTTCGCTATGCTGACGGCCGTGGAGTAATCGACCAGCCAGTCCTCCGGCTTCACGGAGCCGGTATACTTGGGCGTATCTCTTGGGAGGGTGAACCCTCGAGGAAAGGGCTCATCTCAGATTCGGGGGACAAAACAGGGCGGACCCAACGCGTCTTCTTCTTCTAGTGCCAGGGAACGATTGAGGCGGTCGAGCCGATGGCGAGCATCGTTCTCCCCGACTCCTTCCCGGCGGCCGAGGCGGTCGCCCAGTGTCGGGTGCGTGATAGGCGGTGGAGTGGGATGCCTTTCTCCACGAGGCCGAGGAGGAGGCGGATCGCCTCGCCGCTCCACAGCTCGGGGGCGGCCTTCTGCGTCACACTCGATGGAGATGTGAGTCCGACTGTGGCTGGCAGCCGGCTCATTGCCTTCCTTACTGCGGACGCCGCCAGTCGGCGTCCAAGATGTCACGCCGTGATCCTGGCGAGGGGGCGGCTCGTCGTTCTGCCAGATGGGTGCTTCGGCGCGGCAGCCGGCTTCGTGCTGCTCGGCGGCCGCGTCAAGAAAGCTGCTGTACACGCTCCGTCATGTGGCGACGCTCGTCGCCCTCGTATTTTTCCAGCTCGTCTTCCATAGCCCGGGCAGCTCGTACGTTTTCCACAGGCGTGGCGTAGACGGGATGATCCATCCCGAACATGCTGGCGATGGTCGCGCCACGCTGCCGGAGCGAGCCAAGGCGGCTAGGCCCCTTGGGAGTCGGCGCTCCGCCGACAGCTTGGTCCATCTCGCGTCGATAGGCGTCCGAAAGGCGGCGTATGCTGGCCAGTCGGTTGGCGGTTTCGATGAGCTGGACGCGGCGGGCTTCCAGCGTCTCAGCGTCTGCATCTCCCAGGATGGGCGCTGACAAGTCCCGCAGCGCCGAACGAGCGGGTCTCGAACGCCTCCGTCCGAGTGCTCACCACTGTTGATGACAAGCACCTCCATAACGGTGCTCCCGCCGCTATGCTCGCGAGCAGGCGGCTCGTCGTAGATCACCATGTTGGAAGGGAATGCGTCAAGCGATGCCATGTCGGAGTCGACGATCATCAGATCGGTGGACCAACAGACTCCAAGTCGGCAGCAGGCTCGCTGGTGACGTGAAGCTGGTCGAGGAGGCTGACGAGGCGGTTCTCCGGGCAGTCGGTGCCTGCATCAGATGCAGGCTCGTCGGAGAGGCTGATCTTGCCAACAAGGTTGGCTAGGCAGCTTGCTACGTAGGCGATCTCCGCGCCGCGCAGCGCGTCGAGGCTAACGCCGTCGGACGTGTTGGGCTGGCTGCGCACGCCAGGAAGGAACAAGGTTCCCGTCCAGAACAGGTCTCCGGATGACGGTGCAGCTTGCCCCATGATGGGCGCCAAATGTCAGGGGTTGGGTGCGACATATGCCAACGGATGGCTTATCATGGTGGGAGCGAGTAGAACGTTGCCGGTGCCTGGAAGCGGGATGAGGCGTAGACACGAACGCCCGCGTACTTTACCCCGGTTGGGGGCTCTCCTTGGAGATAATACCCCTACTCCTGTTGTACGAGGTCTCCGCATGATCACTAAGGCACTAGTGAGTACAAGGTGCTCCTTGAGCTGTATGCTAGAGGTTGAAGGAGGCAGGGCTAGCTCTCTTCTTCCTCTAGGTATGAGTCTAGTTCTAACAGGTTGGGAACCCTTTGCATGGGTGCCCTGGGGGGTTTATATAGGACTACCCCCCAGGGGTACAATGGTAACTTGGTCGGATGTATAGCCCGGATGTCTGCGTCTCTGGTCACCGGCTTCTCACTTGCACTGGGGCCCGCCGCTGGTGGGCCCTCCGACCGGATGCACGGCAGCCGACAGGCCGCTTCCGCCGCTGGTCTGGCTGTGGTGATCACTCTAGCCGTGATGCTAATGACGAAGGCTTGGTCAGGGGAGCGTGGCTACAATCCCGCCGCCTGGTGGGAGATTACTGTAGGCACACTGCGCCCCTTATGGTTAATGACGCACGGGCCTCGGGGAAGGGGTCGGCCGCCTGCTGGAGGCCGGCCTCCCGTAGCTCCGGCTGGTCCGGCTTCCGACGTCTTCCGGGCTCTCTCTACCTGGTAGGGCCCACCGCCTGTAGGCCGTACCGACAGGTCGTCGTGGGAACAGGACTCCACCGGTCAGGAGTGGCGTCAAGGGGGAGTGGCAACAGTACCGCGTCGTGCGGAGATCTTCGCCTGTACGGGGCACTGTAGCCATGCCAAACTCGGGATCCGGGGGTGCGGGGCTATACTGTAGCCTCACCCTGTCTTGTCCTCTTGATGAGGGGCGCAGACTCTGAGGGCACCGGGTGTCCGCCTGCCAGAAGCCGGCCTCTGCGGAGGCCGTCTGCTAGGAGTCGGCCTGTCTTGATGCCGTCTGCTGGTGCTTGGCCACCTTTGGGCAGCCGGCCGTTCGAGCCAGCCGGCCACCGGAAGGCGGTGCTTCATTCTAGAGTCTCGTGGGGCGAAGCCGGCCCAAAGTCGCGAAAGGCTCGGGGACTCGGGTTAGGCTACCCGTGGCCCATTACTCCGACATTACTCCTATCAAATTGATGAAAGGATGCGTATTGCTTAGACCGTCTGCCTAGACCTCTAACAAAAACACAACATCTAAAACTGAAGGCCTCAACCAAGCTGCAATCGCTGGGTCTAGGGCACGCATCGGTCCAGCACACTCTTAGCGGGCACCACATGCACACGCTGTACAGGTCGCCGCCACTGTCTTCCATGGATCCATCTTCAGAGCAGGTATTGATGCATCGACCTTGCCAGGCCTGCCATTGATGCCACCACAACGCTGGACAATGCCACCTCCCTACGCGTGTCCATAATCAAGCATCTGTTGTCGAGACCCTGCAACGCCATGCTATCGAGACTCCATGTCGTCGATGCGTCACATGAAACGCCGCTCCGATGCTTAAACCGTCGAATGGTCCCTCAAGACAATGCAGACCTCCAAGAATGATGCCCCCAAGGGTGGAACGACACAAGAGCATTGCTGTCATCTGATCAATTGATCTAGAGTTTTCCCTGAAGGTAGCAGATACAGGTCTGAAGCTTCTCCACGGTGACCCCTTCAAGAAGGGGGCGACACAGAAGAGCGCCGCCATCGCCGGCCTTGGCAACTAGCCGAGAGTAAGGTTTTCACCCGGATCTGCTCGACGAACCTCCATCCAGCATCGAGTGCACAAGACCGCCGTTGATCTCCGTCGTCGCGCAACGAGCAGGCCGCACCGGCCAGATCAGATCTAACTGGAGGCGAGACCACGCATGCAGCCAATTTGTCCACCAGGCCCTCCATGCCGCCACGGCCCATCCAAGATCAGATGGCCCGCCGCCACTGCCCGAAGCAGGGCTGGCCGCCGCGCCACCAAGACCCGAATTGTTGCGCCTCCTCATGCTGAGGGGCCACACACCACCCCCGTGTCACAGGAGAGAGGGAGACCCCTACCACCGTTGTCGCTCCCCGAACTTAGCCTGATGGTGTCCCCCGGCGGCGACGGAGGGAGGGAAGGAAGAAGGTGACGCCCCCGGCTGGTAGGGTTGCCGCACCACCCAAGTCGCTCGAGCGGGGCGACGCGAGGGTCGGGATGGGATGGAGAGAGGATGGTGGAGGGTTCCGGATTTGATCGTTGTGGGGGAGGTGGTCGGAGGAGGGAGATCGAGCAGCAGCCGGGGAGCTCCCTCCCGCCGCGGGAGGCGCTCGTAATCTTTTAAAAAATGGACACTTTGATTTGACACTCTTTGATCCAAATTCATGTCGTTTTCAAGCCCTACATGATTCAATAGGACAAACCATCTATTTTTCCTCATCGAACACAAAGTTTTTTTTTTTCCGATTCCCTTCTAACGCAAAGTTGATAGAGAACCAACCGCAGGCTCCGACACTTTGTAGCCCTCTCGCCTGCCAAGGACCGGGTCTTACATCTCACATGATTCACACAAAATCAAATTATCCGTCGCCATGACAGACGCCGTTATCACCGATTCGACAACGAGGCGCCGATGATGACTTTCGTCGTCCTCGACACCTCATTGCAATATTTGGCAATGCCCTGTCACACACATTGTTTGGTCAGTCATTGTCCGTCACCACTTCTTAAGTTTGTTTTGTCCAGCAATCAAAACGGATCCGAATATACTTGAAAAACTCCTCTGTATTTACTTCTACTACTCCAATTTATTTAATAAAATAATCCCGCAAAATCTCTCCGTCCCCAGCTACTCCCCCGGATCCGATCGCCCCCGCCGGAATATCCGATCCCTCGCCGCCGCCGCCCGCGACCTGCTCGACGGAATCCCCCGCATGTCGCTGGCGTGCGGGCTGCCGCTGCTGGAGTGCGTCTACTGCCTGGGGTGCGCGCGGTGGGCGTGGAAGCGGTGCGTCCACTCCGGCCACCACGACAGCGCCACCTGGGGCCACGCCGCCGCCGCCGACTTCGCGCCCGTGCCCAGGATGTGCCGCCTCGTCATGGCCAACTACGCCCCGCCCGACCTCCTCGCCGCGGCGCCCCTCCTCCTCGACCCCTCAAACGTCGTGCGCCGCCGCACCTACGCCGACACGGGGGCCGGGTCACGCCCTACCTCGTCTACCTCGACCACGCGCACGCCGACATCGTGCTCGCGCTCCGGGGCCTCAACCTCGGCCGCGAGTCCGACTACGCGCTGCTCCTCGACAACCGCCTCGGCAAGCGCCGCTTCGACGGCGGCTACGTCCACAACGGCCTCCTCCGCGCCGCCGGCTGGGTGCTCGACAGGGAGTGCGACCTGCTCCGGGACCTCCTCGACCGGTACCCCGCCTACACGCTCACCTTCACGGGCCACTCCCTCGGCGCCGGCGTCGCCGCCATGCTCACCATGGTCGTCGTGCTCAACCTCGACAAGCTCGGCAAGGTCGAGAGGGGCCGCACCAGGTGCTACGCCATGGCCCCCGCCCGCTGTATGTCGCTCAACCTCGCCGTCAGATACGCCGACGTTATCAACTCCGTTGTGCTTCAGGTGAGTGAGCCAGTGAGGACACAATTGATTTAGTTGCTTGCTTGTCTGAACTTATTTGGGTACAGATTATTCAGTTGCAGAATTTACATGTAGTATGTCTGAATTTTAGAGTGCTACTGCTGTCAGACTGAATTTTGGTGGATACCTGCTCTACTTCTGAATGAGATAAACATTGCATTGCTGATCAATTGATTTGCTTACTGTCTTGCTGCTCAAAATACAGTTGCACAAGTTTGTTACATGCCTCTCTGAATTTTGTTTGAGTGCTTGCTTGCTGCTAAAAAATACAGTTGCAGAATCTAGTTCAATGCCTGTCTGAATTTTGTTGGGTGCTTGCTTGCTGCTAGAAATTCAGTTGCACAATTTAGTTACATGTCAATCTGAATTTTGTTGGGCGCTTGCTTGCTGTTAAAAATTCAGTTACAGAATTTAGTTACATGTCTATCTGCATTTTGTTGGGTGCTACTTCTGTCAGATAAGAATAAATGCTCTGCCTCTGATATCTGGATAGAACATTGCTTTGTTGGTCAATAGAGTATGTATGTGTAGGCTGAATATAATTGTTGTTCCTGCAAATGACAGGATGATTTCTTGCCTCGGACGGCTACTCCTTTAGAAGATATCTTCAAGTCGATTCTCTGGTATGGACATGCCACCAATGCTGTTATATGTTTGTATTTACTGCTGTTAGTTATATGATTCTAATAGCACACACTTCCACATTACGTAATTATGTACTTCCACATTTCCCTTTTATTCCAATCTAACATTAATAAGCTAAGAAGAGCCATGATGTATCAGGTGAAAACTAAGTATTGGAATGTGATAAACAGATTGATTGATTGATTCTTTAGTTACCTCTGTTGCCTAATTTTGGCCTTCAAAGTGCCAAGTAGCAACTGTATCCCTGTCTTGGGATACATCATGATTCTAATGTGACTGATCACTGTGATATAGGGGCATTTGCCTTGCTATCTGGACACGAGTTTACCCTCAGATAATTATTTTCTTTTGGTTTTAGTATAGTAACTATCAAAGATTACATATTGGGTTTTCCTGCTCACCCTACTATATTACGTACTCCCTCCGTCTCAAAATAAGTGTCTCAACCTTAGTACAACTTTGTACTAGAGTTAGTACAAAGTTGAGACACTTATTTTGGGATGGAGGGAGTACTACTCTGGTTTACCTTGACGTCCTTCTCCACTGTTTCTCTTCTCTCCCAAAAATGTTGGTTAATCAACTCTGCTTTAGTTTGCTCAAACTACTAAGGAACATCATACAGAAATAAATACGACACCCCTCAGTCATGGATAAATAGCAAGGTGTTCAAATGCAGAAACCAGAACCAATACATAGGACAATAAGTTTTCTGTTTGAAGATGGCTTCAGGAAAGGAAATAATATATCAGCATCAGTAAACTGCAAAGTTAACTCATAAACAGCGGGTCAATAAGAATGAATTCAAATATAGCTGGGGTGTTTGATCTGATTTTCTATGTCTGGTTTATGTTTACTGTACTAGCTATCATATGATATTGAGTTTGTTGAATGCAATGTGATTATTCTCTTCCAGCTTTGTGGGTTGAAGCAATTTTAAAATTGGGCCATCTTCTCTTCTTGGGCAGTCTGCCATGTCTCCTATGTTTGAGATGTTTAAAGGACACTTGCATTCCTGAAGATGCTATGTTAAAGGATCCAAGGAGGCTCTATGCACCAGGTCGGATATATCACATTGTGGAAAGGAAAAGTTTCAGGTACCTTTTTTTTCTCTTTAGTGTTGATCTTGAATGTAGAAAAACTATGTGAGGGACCTGAAATATAACATTGTGCAGAGTATCTTTCTTTATGAAGCAGTTAATGAGCAATAGCAGAGGCTCTCACAGATGTCAGAAGTAGAGAGAATATTGTGCTAGTGATATAAAAAAAATCCTCTGTTCCCTAGTATCCTATGAGACCCTTCATATTGTCAGTATTGTAGTTCACTTATTCAAACACTATTGATGACACAGCCCATACTACTGTTTTATAGTGGCTAAAACTATTTAACACGATGCTGATTTCTTCAGAATTTTTTCTCACTAATGATTACTATGTTTTTGCTATTGGAGACTTCCAATATTTTCTTAAACACAGTTTCTTGGTGATATCCATGCAGGTGCGGAAGATATCCACCAGTGGTCAAAACAGCTGTGCCGGTAGATGGTAGATTTGAGCATGTCGTTCTTTCTTGTAACGCCACAATGGATCATGCCATTGTTTGGATTGAGCGTGAAGGCCAAAGAGCTCTTGATGTAAGTCTTGTGTACACAGCATATTTATGTCATGTTGGTGTTTCTGACAGAGAAGTAAAATAAAATTCTGTTTTACCAAATTCTAGTTTGCATGTTTGGTAGTTTCCAAATACGCAATCCAGCACTTGTTGTCTCAAGCAGTGCATGCCATCTAGAGTAGTTCAGGCTGTGTTGTGTAGCAGGTACTGGGTTCAAGTTGTGCACAATCTAGAGTACAAGTAGTTTTGAGTGTAGATATGTCAACATCAAAATGTAAGATTGTTAAAGCATTTAGGACGGTGTAAAACATTTTGTTCAACTTCAGATTCAAGTAGCACGCATCATGCCATGTATCTGCAGCACTTCCAGACTGAACCAGTTAATAATAATAATAATGTCATAGCACTGCTCATATGACATGTGGACATGAACAGCTGATGCTGGAGAAGGAGCGCGCGATGGCGGCACCATCGAACCAGCGGATGGAGCGGGACGAGACGGCGGTGCAGAGGAACACGTGGAGGAGCACAAGGCGGCGTTGCGCAGGGCCGCCACACTGTCGGTATCGGGAATGGCGTCGATCTACGGCACGTTCGACGGCGGCCCACGGCCTGAGAGGAGCGAGAGCTTCCCGCCACCAGCGTCGTCGAGGCAGCAGCCACGGGTGAGCTGGAACGACCTGATAGAGCAGGTGTTTGACAAGGATGAGGACGGCCAGATAGTGCTGCGCAGCCCCTCCCCTCCTTCCTCACGCTGATCGTGTATGTAAAGTCCCCTTCCTTTTGCTCTTGAGTTGTAAATTATTTTGATAGGATATTGTTCATTATTTGTTCATTGTGCATTGTTCTCCAGTGCTTTTTTACTCCATATATATCCTTGTGCTAGAAATGTGCGTGAAAAATACGGGGCCAGGATACCTCAATTTGAATCAGAGCATACATGTAATTAGTCCTATCCCACCAGGTCTGAAGAATAGCAGCAATGCTGGAAAAGACTGGCAAATTTTATCAAATGTCCGAATAGTGAGGATGCCATTGTGGTTTGTTTTTACATGAGAATAGTTTTTGTACATGTGTATATTGTCCAATTCGAGATTATGGTTAGTTCTGGTGGTTCAGTAGAGGATTGGCAATTTGCGATTCCCAATTTAAGATTTATGTATTGGAATTTTGATGGAAAAATGATTTGTTTAATGTGAAGTTTTTTTCAAATAAATATATTGTCCATTTTGAGAATACAGTGATTTTTGTGTGGCAATCCTCTGTACTTTTCTTTATCTATTAATGGAATGATACGCGTCTCTCCTGCGCATTTTAGGAAAAAGAAAAATACATAAAGAAATTGTGATGGTTCCATTGAGGAATGGAAAATAATAATGCCCAATTTGAGATTTTTGTGTTCAAAATTTGAATTGTTTTGAGTTTGTGAAAACATTGAAATATATTTTGAGTGAGGTTTTTTTTAAATATAAGAAATGAGAATACATAAAGAAATAGATAAATATTTGATTTTGGAACACAACAAACCAATTCTGAAAATATTATTTGTGACTAATGGGCGTTTCTAATAGGTGTTGATGTTGAAATACTCCCTCCGTCCCAAAATTCTTGTCTTAGATTCGCCTAGATACGGATGTATCTAATACTAAAACGTGACTTTATACATCCGTATTTAAACAAATCTAAGACAAGAATTTTGGGATGGAGGGAGTATCAAATATGGATGGTCTGGAGGCCCATATATTAATTATTTCCTGGAAAATCTGAAACGCCTATATGCCTGGTGGGGAGTTTAGTCCTATCCGGGGTGTGGAGGAGTGTTTGGAACAACATACAAGGAGCTCTCCTCCACATCCTATTAGAGCACTCCTCCTTTGCTTGCTTTGGTCCTCGTGTTTCATGAATGAGCCGAGCCGAGCTCAGACATATGTCGTGTGTGCTCTTTATTTGGCCTGTTACAGACTCAGTTGTGGGCTTACTCCCACTTCTTCTACCTCGACCGGCTATATATATACTGCCGTTCCTCTTGCTGCTGCTCCTGAGGCCTCTGAAGCCGCACCCTTTTGTGATCCTGCACCGGGTGAAGGGTAAGGTTTTCAGGGAGCGTTGATGTGCCCTCTTGGATCCTGCACCGGGTGAAGGGCGATAAGGTTTCGGAGAGCGTCTTGGCCCGACTGCTCGCTTACATCAGTCTACATCCACGACTTCGACTACTTCCTTGACCACTCCATGGGTGATGCAAATGCTGCCGCAGCCCTGATTTTCCCTACTGAAGGTATGCGTTTTCAGTACTTTATGTTCATAGATATGCATGTTCTATGCCTAGTACACCCTCACATGTTTACATTACAGCATGCCTTTAATCTTGCTAGCACAGATGTCATGTTTTCATATGGATTAAATTAACCATCATCTTGTTAAATATCTAACGTTGATCGTTTTGACTTGACTTTAACTGCCGTTCTGGTGCTTTACTAAAATAGGTAAGAAGAATTCAAAATTTGAACCACTGTTGGACATTAATTGTTGTTCTTATGCCTATAAAATGGGTAGGTCCATATGCCAAATTTTTATATTCAGAAATTAAGTTAACTGACATATGATTAGAGGACTCCGCACACTATTGTAACATCTTTTCTCTGCATATACTAGAACACAAAAATTATGTTTTCTTCAAATAGTTACATTATATATGGACTTTTGTCCAAGTAATTATGTACCAAAAACTAGGATGTAGTCGAGAATTTAGAGTAGAGTTGGGTTGCACATGTTGGTTGCTTTGGAGCTAGCTGCTTCAAAACGGCTAGCAAACAAATAGCTTCCACGATAGCGGCACCTGAACTGGAAGTGAACAAAATAGTTGCTCTCATACACAGACAAGAAACATCTAGGGGAAGTAGTAAGATGAGATGATGAAATCGAGTGAGACAGTCAGGAAACAGGATGACGGGTCCCTAATTGCGATGCTTCCTTCAATCATTTGTTGTTTGGGGCCTGTCTCTTTCTAGCTATAAGACTAAGAATTCCAGGTGCAGATTAATTTACACACACACATATATACCAGCATTGTCCGTCCAATTTTTGTCACCATATTTGCAACTGCAACTTCCCACGCATACACACAAAAAAAAGGAAATAAATTTCGTTTGATCGAAACATTTCTTCCTTGTGATGAATGAAACAGCTGCTGTGTCTCCCCACATAATACAAATCCCCCCCTTGATTTAATATTACAGCTATAATTTTCCTTCCGACAAGGCAGTCGTAAGGCAAAGTGCAACTGGGATCCCTGACATTAGTTTATGCTAGCGAGGCAATTTCCACTTTTCTATTCGCCGGTCGGTGGCAGAAATGGTGCAGCCCCAGGAGGAGCACCTCTACAGCAAGAAGAATTGCTAATAAAGGAGCTCGCCGGTCTTGTACTGTACTAGTCCTCGCACAACGGGCCCTCGATCACAATCTTCTGAGAACATGTGCTCCTCTGCAATGCACCATCACATGTGTCACAGGCAGCCTAACTAACATTATACATGAACCAAGCGTGGCATAAATGGAAATGCGGTTTATCGTGGTTCTGCATCTTTTGTCGCTAGCATTCAGTTGTAGGAGGATCGCGGCAACCAAAGTTTGGTGCAAATTGACTAATTGAATTGCCGCAAAATGTATGGCAGTTCCAGTAGCAAGTACCTTTTTGGTTAGAATCACCAATCTTGCTCAGTGTGATATACTCGCCACACCGTAGAGCACCCGCAGCAAACTCAACCTGGAAGGAATTTCTTAGCACTAAATCTCATTGGTTTCAGGATATATAACCAGATATATCGGTTTGATGCGCACTCTAAAAGTAAAGTACGAACGATGGAATGACTATGAGGTACACAATATCATAAATTCATCGAAGACCCGCAGGGTTTAATATAGCTCATACCTTCTTAAAGATTACATTACTCATTAACCTCTCTGAAACTTGTACCTGAAATTTCATAATAGCGTGGAAATTGGAAAATTAGCAATTCAGTGTATATAAAATCATGATTTGTTGCAGAGTGACGGGCACACAACTAATTACAAATGTAGCAAAACACATACTGACCACCAGGACTTCGCCTAATCATCTGTAGGCTCGGCGAATTATGGCCCTGTCCAGAGGTTTTCGCGTGCTCCACGATGGCCTACTGTAAAGTGACTTAACCACAGCGTATTGTAGAACTTCCCTGCAAAGGGGCTAGGCTTAGAAGAACTGACGAAACCGGTTTGATCCCATTACAGTGGTGGCGGCTATTCAAACAGATTCAATACCTTTGCAAAGGGTGTGCATCTTTACCCACAAGTTGAGTTACGCCTGTCTTGCCACTTAGGAATAGACACACTCTATGTTGTGTGCCGGCCAGTCATATACAGGAGGGAGGATGCCACTCACTCAATGATACGAGAACTGTGCGAATGAAGAGAATTACAACTCCAAGGCAAAGCTGCATGATAGATCGAAACAAACAATTTTCAAAACTGTAAATAATCTGGTAACAAGGCAAACCAGAACCATCAAAATGATTTGGGCATGGGATGGTAATGATGTACTGACCAGATCTATGTACAGGATGGAAGATGCAAACCGATATCTGGATGCTTGCGTTGGCAACTTGGAAACTTGCTTGGATTCTAAGAGGCTAGAAGAGCATACAAGCCGTCGAACTGCCATGCAGGTTAGATCAAAACAAGAGGGTTATTCAGGTGAAACTGCAGTAATTTCGATGAACTGAACACAACAGACAATACTTCAGTGGATAACTGCAGTTTGCTTCGATGAGCTGAACATACAGCAGGAGTAAATTTACATGTACTTATACCTGATTTATGTACAGAAAGATATCACACAAGCCTCATGCGCCAGATGTGCATCGATGGCTAAAAGAATGTACAACCCGAAGATAGAGAGCCCTGCACGGTGAAACAAACAGTGTTCAGAACTTCAAATAATCTGGTAACAAGGCAAGCCAAACAAATGATTTGGACATGCTATAGTTTGTGGAACCACGGATTTACGGGATGATGATGCATGTACTGACCAGTTTTATGTATTGATGGAAGATGCAAACTGAGACCTTGGTGCTTGCACTGGCAACTTGGAAATATACTTGCTTGGATTCTAAGAGGCTAGAAGAATGTACAAGTGGAAGAAGTGCCCTGCAGAGTAGATAAAAAACAGATGGGTTATTCAGGTGGAGTGCCAGAAATTTCAATAAGCTGAAAAAACAGAGAAGAACTGCTCCGATGCTTCAGAGGTTAGGAAAAGGCAGGGGAAATCAGTGAGTGAGTAGGAAGTAGGAATGGGTGGCTGTTACCTTTGGTCAGATTAAGTTATGATCTTTGGGATGGTTCCTCTTAACTTGCGGCACTGCCTCTTTAGCTCCTCATTGTAACAATAACTGACATCCAATACTTTCAGTGATCTTGGGAGGCCGCTCTTGGGTAGAGAATTGATCGCAGTACTCCCGGCGATCTTTAGTTCCTGCAGAGATCTTGGGAGGCCATCCTCCGGCAGCGACTTTAAGGCGGTGCAGTCCCAGATTTTCAATTTTTGCAGAGAGCTTGGGAGGCCGTTTTTGGGCAGAGACGTCAGGGCAGGGCAGAACCAGATTTCTAATACTTGCAGCGAACTTGGGAGGCTGCCCTTGGGTAGCGACTTGATGGCACGACAATTGTTGATCTCCAATTTTTGCAGAGAACTCGGGAGGCCGTCCTCTGGCAACGACCGGATGACTTGACAGTTCACTATCCGTAATGTCTGGAGGCTGGCAAGTCTATGTAGAACTGCCGGGAGGCACTGCAGCTTCCCGCAAGACAAAAACTCGAGCGTCTGGAGGGAGGTGAGCGTTTGGAGGGCCTCTGCTTGCTCCTGTGTGAAGCGTTCAACATCTTCGTTCCAACCAATAGTTAGGGTGGTGAGGAAGGAAGAGAGAAGGCTGCAGCTATGAGCAGAAAGGAGCACTGCAATATCATCTGTCCTCAGCTCAAGCTCCTGATGTGCAGAGGAACAGGGAAGAAGCTCCTTGTCAAGTGGCTCAGAACCGGCGAAGAATTTTGGGGTTTCAGAGACGTATAACTTCGTGAGGTGGCCTTGGGCGAGGAGAGGGCCTATGCCCTCGCCTCTGAACTCCCCACAATTTTCCAAAATTAATTCTTGCAGGGAGGTCGGAAAAGGAATAGAAGAGGATGAATAGGAGTGGAGTAACTTGGGGCAGTTCGTTATTACCAATGATTGGAGGGAGCGGAGACCTTGCAGCCCACCTCCTTCCTTGTCACCTTCCGCTGAGTCGGAAAGCAAGCTCAGCTCTGGGAACTCTTCGATGGTTAACTTCTGCAGCTGGGGAGGCAAGAGCAGCACTCCGTCTACTCCTCCTTTTAACTCTTGCTGCTGCTGCTCTCTGGTTTGCCCATGATGCAATTGTTCAGCAGCAGCAGAAGAAGATGCTGATGATTGCCCTGCCACACCCAGCCATTTTATCTCCTGACAACCCACTATTGTCATTTCGGTGAGCTCCGGCACAACTGAGAGCAGTTGTGTCAATTCCTTACCATTGCAACCACATCGCTCGACACTTATCTTTTTAACAGGTAGCATGCATCGAACATGGCTCACGCTTTCAACCGGGGATAATACATTAGTTGAGTCACTTATCTGGAGGAACTCCAGAGATGTTAACATTTGGAGGCGATCGAGCAGCAGAGGAGAGCAATTTCTCATGACCAACCTTTTCAGATGAGTAAGATTAGAGAAATCCAGTCCACTCATCAAAAACACACTATCCTGGCCATGCTTTCCCTCCACTTCCAATGAACAAGTTGAGTCTGATCCGTTCTCTACTCTGTAAACTACCTTCTCAAGACCGTTGCCCACCCGTTTTATCACAGCAGAGCAAGGGCCAGAAGTCCATGGGATTGGAGGAAATGACAATAGCTTTGGGCAGTCTTCTATACTGAGAGAATTTAGTTTAGGAAACCAAGCCATGCTCTTCTCTTGCTGTGGCAGACCACTACTATGATGTGAAGATCGCAGCTCAGTGAGTTCAGAGCAATCTTTAATGGTGAGCTCTTCTAGTTGAGCGAACAAATGAGAAGTATTGTCCCCAACCCATTTTCTCAATCTTGGTATCTTAACCAATTCCAGCCTTTTCAAATTTTGAAATCTTTGGCTTAAGATACACTCTTGATACTCTTCACCAAGATCATTGACCATCCACATCTCTCCTAACGGTGGAAGGTTTCCCCAAGACAAATCTTCCAGAGAAAGAGATTCCAGATTCTTGACGGAGAGGTTTGAACCTAGCCATCTTGGACAAGAAGTGCCTCCATGCCCTCTAATGCTTAGGCCTTGAAGATTGTTGTGTGGTACAAGAATTTCAAGGATATTTTCTTCTAATTTAGGATCCCTGTTAGATCGCTGAACATTCCATTCTAATAACAGCTCTTTCATGTGGCTTTTCTGTATCAGTTTTGATTCAGTTGCTTCTTCTTCTGACTGCACCTTTTCAAGATTGTAAATTCCAAGCAATCCTCCAATATTTGTCAGTTTCCCGAGTTGACCCAGTTCAAACGCCTTACTTTCTTGTCCCACTCTAAATGCCCTTAACTCATTGATGAATTTCAGTTTTCCCACCTCAAATATGTTAGAGTGAAGTCCTACTTGGGGCACAATGAAATGGCGCAGTTTTACAAGGTTGCTCATATATCTTGTTGAACCGAAGCTGCCCTTCCATCCTTGTAGATCAATGACTTCCAAGTGATAAAATCTACACAACACAGTAGATATGCACAAGCCTTTGTCAACATAAAAGCCAGCGGACTTGATCCTTAAGTAGCGAAGATGAAGAAGCTTTGAAAAGTTGGGCAACACATCCTCCACATTATATGATGCTCCAGACAAAAAGACAGTACGAAGGGCTCTAGCTTCCAAAAATAAACCACGAAAAACCCTTGAAAAATTTGCATGGTATTCTCCAAATAACATCAAAGTGTGTAGGTTTTGAACTTCAAATCTTTTTTCCAATGCACACAAACCCCTTTTGTAGTCTTCAAAACTCACTGTGTCCTTGACGTCTGCATCATCTACAATGATAGACAAATGACGCACAGATGGGGGAATTTGTATGGACATCACATTAGAACTGGATATGCGAAGGCACTCATATGACGAGACCTTCACCACCAACTCAAGTAGTAGATCATGGATGGTGTAACAAGGACTGCCGAAGCTCGATACATTCTTTTTGAAAAAACCCTGATTAACCAAGTCAGTTAGGTAACACAATCCAACATCTTCAATTCTTTTCTTCTGATCATCTGAGTGTAAAATACCAAGTCCAATCCACAGATGAACCAACTCTTCTGCACGAAATTCATAATCTTCAGGAAACAATGCACAGTAGGAAAGGCACTGTTGCAGATGGAAAGGGAGATAATCATAGCTAAGCTTGAGGGCTGGCATAATGTCATTATCGCTAGCTTGTGACTCCCACTCTTTACTTTCCAAAACTCTTGTCCAATGGTCAAATGTGAGCTGGTTTCTGAGCAATCTACCCACAGTTTTTGCAGCAAGAGGGAAACCCTTCAATTTTTCCACTATTTTGTGCCCAACATCTTGTAATTCAGGATGAACTTGCCATGGTTGTTGTTGGTCACCAAATACACATGCTTCGAAGAAAGACATTATACCTTGAGGATCTAGACGATCCATTTCTATAGAATGGTCAACTGTCCTGACCATGTCTGCTACCCCTGGAATTCGAGTTGTGACTATAACCATATTGCCTTCTGTCCCCGCCTTTTTGAACGGAGCTACTAGTTTTTTCCACTCATCATCATGATATTTCCACACATCATCTAAGACAAGTAAGAACCTCTTTGATCTTAACCTCTGTTCAATTTTCTCTTCTTTGCTACTGTTTTCCCTTTCACTGCTATTATCTTTAGGGACCTGCTCCAAAATCTCTTGTGCCAACCTATCTGCAGTGAAGTTGAGAGAGACACATATCCAAATGGTAACCTGGAAACAGCTTTTCACTTCTTCAAATATGTGCTGTGTAAAGGTTGTCTTCCCAACACCCCCTGGCCCAACAATTGGAAGGACATTAAGTTGTTTGGAAGAACATTCACCATTGGTGATGCCATCTATAATTTCCCTTTTCAGGGTATCCCTCCCATATAGCTGAGGCTCTATAATTTGTGGGGTAGTTTTGGGTCGATCCATAGGAATGCCGACTGGGTTAGGAATACGGCTTAAGCTTAGCAGCTCTAGGTTGAGAATGGTGGAGACCATAGCACATACATGCTTGAGCTGCTCTACAATGTCTATCATTCTCTTGGACATTTCCACCCTATCAAACTTCAGTTTTGGTGTTTCCTCTGCGGTGCGAACTCTCTGTGTCGGTGCCTTGGGTGGGCAGGCGCCACAGAGGAGTCGCCATCCGGTTGCAGCCGGCATGTTTGGTGATTCAGCCAACTCACTGGTATGAGGAGAAGAGTAGCAGCATGGGAGGTGTTTACCAACAGCAGCTTGAACAGCACCACAGGCAACCTTGGGCATGCTGCATCCGCCAACACATGAGCATCCACGGCTGCCACCAATATCTTGGTGGTCATCACTTGGGCTAGCAGCATGCGAGCAGGAGCTCATGGACTTGATCTTCCCGGCAACAGCTCTCGCCGTGTGGCGAGCGTTGAGGGCGAGGCCCTGGAGGCAGCACCGGTCATCCATGCTTGCTGCTGCATGGTAGGTGCCTTCGAGCGCGTCCTGGAGGCGGAAGTAGTCCAGCTCGTCGAGCGCGTCGTCGGCGACGTACGCCAGCTGCCGCAGCTTGTGCAGCAGCCCCTTGAGCGCAGGGTTGGTGATGTCCCTGCCCTGCCCCGGGGCGTTGTTGAGCATCCCCTGGGCGTAGAGCAGCTGCATCTTGAGGGCGTCAATGTTGGGGCCGAGCCCGGCGCTGGCCGCCCACGCCTCCAGCAGGCCGTCGGTGACCGGTGCCAGCGCCTTGGTCACCACCCACCATGCTGCGCTGACGGCCACCTCCATAGCCGCGTTGCGCCGCTGGAATCAACAGCTTGGCCTGCTGCAGGTAGAAAAGATAATGAAACCTGTTTGCAGTTAGCCACTAGCACTAGCAAAGCAATAATCAATCTTGTCAAAGGAATGAGCTTGTAGAAAGAATAGTTCACGTACACGACGCCGACGAACAGGGAGGGATGCTAGCACGTCAGATCTTTGGGCTCGCCGGATATGGCTGGTTGCAGAGGCTCAAGTGTTAAGAGGAAGGGGGAGATGCTCTGTAATTTAGTACAGTAGTCAGTTGGCAGGTTGTCTCAATCCCATTCGGCCTTTGTCAAGTCTTTATTGATGTTGCTTGTGTGCATTATTGGAGCCTGATCTCTGGAAGATGCTCTGTAATTTAGTACAGTATCTCAGTTATCATTGGAGCCTGATCTTTTACAGTGAAATAATGATGGGTCATCGATTTGAGGACCCATTTGAGGAACTAAATATGTGCTACTCCCTCCATTTTTGTATACAAGGCCACTATCAAAATTACAATTTGTAACTATACTAGCAACCGAGGACATTAATACCCCTTGCATGCATGTGGGGGTGAGAAGCTTGGTTTTCATGTACCACATTAATCAACCAACAAGAAGCGAGAGGGTTGTTTTATTGTGCGTTGAAGAGAAAAATATAAATTAATTAACACGTCGAGCGAGGAGAAAAGACAAGCTTGCAACATTGGCTTAAGTAAGCATTAATTTCTACCTTGGTACCTGTAATATGTGTTTGTGGCCTTGTATACAAAAATGAAGGGAGTATATGTGTATATTACTAGATTTCTACACGGATATAGTTTCTACACATATATATTTTTGTCACATATAATACATATTTAGATGGTTAAATCGTCGACCTAAAACTACGTGAATGATTTATTCATCTGGACGGAGCTAATATCAAATCACAACACGTTTGTTGCAGACTGGCTCGAATTGATATATGGTATCAGTTGTAGTTATTAAGGGGTTGTTTGGTTTGTGACTAAGTTTGCCAAAGCTTGCCACACCTAAGTTTAGGCAAATTTGATCAACTTAGGTTTGTGTTTGATTCAAGCCACATCTTAGACAAGCCACACTATGGTCCCACATCACATATACACAACAAGTGTGGCAAGATTCCTTTAGGCTTGCCAACTTGTGGATCTCATTTTGAAGAACTAACCTTAGAAGTTTGATAACATTATATGATAAAGTGTGACACCCCTAATTCCTTGGCCGACAGCTAGTAGTGATGCGCAAATTATTGTGGTGGGTACCCTAGCCAATTTTTTCAGCGGGCCACCGCAGCTGCCCGCCTCAGGCGGCTTAATTATTGGCCGACAATGCGGCAGCCTGCACGTGCCAGCGAAGACCACCCAGTCACTATGCACAGTCCCAGCGTTGTACTGCGTCATAAAATTTATCAAAAGACTACAAGAGCCACGTTGTATCACAGTCAGCTGCTTGGTCTCGGCCTTTCAGGGCAGCACCGTGCGCATAGAAAAACAGTGTACTCATTCAGCAAACTAGTATGTACTGCAAGAGAACCGTCTGGATTATGGAACATTTTGCTAATTCCCTCAAAAAAAAGTCTTGAAACATATTACTGCTGAAGGTCAGTTTACTTGCTCTTTCCTGTTTCAACTCTAATTGGTTTATTCTTGGAGAGGGAATTCCACAGTGGTTCCTTTCCTCCCGCGTCGCTCCCGTGGGCGATGGGGAGGAACCTAGCCGCCGCCGCCCCAAGTCCCCTCCGAGCCCTCCCTCCTCCCCCGCCGCCGCCACAGGACGCGGTCGGGCGAAGCCCTACCGTTGTCGTCGGCGGCGGGCCTTCTCGCCCCTCGAGTGTAGGGTCCTGGCGCGTGCTAGGGCCGCTGGTCCAGTCGGCGCCGTGCGTGCTCATGGGGTCGCGATGGCGCGACAGGGGCCCTTCAGCGGTGCTGCTTGGAGACCTCTGGTGGCGTCGCTGGCTGCGCTGAGGTGGGGTGTGCCCTTGGCGCCGATGGCTGCGGATCGAGGTCCGCCTGGATCTAGATCGAGTGATGGCGGTACGTAGGCGGCGGGTGGTCTGTCTTGCGCAGTGGCTCGGGCAACGAGGATATCGGCCCGGTGGCTTTGCTCCGTATGATGGTGGCCCGCCGTGGTCTTTCTTCTTTCGTATGACGCATGGTGGAGTTGCTCGGGTGGCTCAGTCTGGCCTTCGGCGGTGGCGCGTGGGCTTGCTTTCGCGGCGGTGGGGGAGATCTGGCGGCAGCTGCACCACGAGGTGGGCCGGTGGACGTCGACCATGGGGATTGTGGGCTGTGCAGTGCTCCGGATTTGCTCTGATTCGGATGTATGGAGGAGCTTCGGGCGAAAGTCTAGCACTGACTTCGGGTCGGTGCCGGCAACGGCGGCGCCATGGCCTCGTTCTCCTTTTTGAAGGCGTTGTCGTGGAGCTCCATTACACGACTCTCCGGGAGAAATCTCTAGCTTCGGATGGTCGAAGTGCGCGATGACGGCGGCTACGTCGTTTGCTTCTTTGAGGCATCGCCTTGGAGAGTCAGCATATTGCGGTTTGCACGGATCCCTCCGCCAACGAGGACAGTGGACGTCGGGGCGGCGGCTCCGGGTGGTTTCTGATTGTGCGTCGAGATGGCGATCTCGAGAACAATGCGAGTGGCAGCTCTATGAGGTGGGGCTCTATCTCGACATTGGTTGGGTGGCATCCTTGTTCCGCTTGGGCGGTGGGGGTGTCGGCTCGGTCGATGCGCCCCAGATGGGGCGGTCTGACTTTATGTCGGGCGGCGGCCCGGATGTGGTCTGACGTTAAGTGGTCGCGGCGGTTGCCCCTAGCGATGTGGGCTGCATGCAGTGGGTTGTCTTGGCGTTGCTGCTCGTGGGGAGCAGTGGTATGTCGGGGCGGCGACCCCGGAAGACGGTGCCGGTGGAGTGCGCTGGGCGCGACGGAGCGGTGGATGTCAGGGCGGCGGCCCTGAGAGGATCACTGTGGCGACCAGGCTTCTGTGGCAACCATGATGGTGGGAGCGATGTGGGCGACGTGGCAATGGTTGCGGTAGTCGGCTCTTCTTCGGCATGTTCGCGGTATTGCCTCGGTTTGTTTGTTGCTGTGGAGTCGAAGCTGCGGTGGCGGGGCCCTGTGACGTACGATGACTGGCTGCAAGTGACCCGTTCGGCGATCTTCCGTGGCGCCAGCTTTCGCCTGGTTTTGTTCTTTTGAGTTCTCCGTCAAAGTCGGAGCTGTGTTGTCTGGCTGCAGGTCGACATGTTGTCGATGAGGGTGGGCTTTGCACTGTGTGCTAGTCTTTGGGAGTGGGCTTGGCCCTTGTTGTTCCGGTTTTTGCCCGGTTTTCCGTAATTAACTGGGCAATTTTCTTCTGCTTAATTAATAAATGAGGCAATCTTTGCCTCCGTTTCGAAAAAAAACTCTAATTGGTTTCAGTTTCTCATTTGCTTGCTTGCAAATTGATAATGATGGGAATATAAGCATGTAATCCTGACTCTTTGGTGAATGGGGTGCCCGTATAGATGCCTGTTGTGTACCGGTGCCTTTTCTTACAAGTACTCTTTTCGATCAAAGAATGGATCAGCATCAGGTAATGACATACTCAACCTTTTCTTCCGGTTCAGCTAAGAGTGGCTCCCCTGTTTGCATTTTTAAGAGCTTCATTGTTTTTTTGTTTGTTGCACTGGGTTGGTTTTTATGTCCTTTTCCAAGTCAAGTTGTCCAATTATTGAAACACACACGCATTATCTCGATGTAAGTAGGTTTAAGGGGCCATATATCATGCTGGGTTAATCAGCCTCTAGTTCACATAAAAAAATCCCACCACGCGATGGCACATTCATCAGTTTGTTTTTACTCGTTGCAACGACCGTACCGTTACTCCCCAGCCAGCCAATAGGAGGCCCGGATCAAGCATCTTTTCGCATCTATCGAGCCCCAATATACGCTCCGGCCGACACGTACCCACTCTTTGACTATCCAATATTAATAACATGTCCACACACGTACATGTGATTGCTATGAACGTTGCAAAGCTGCATTGAAAAGATGTGTCCCCAAATTAATATATGAGCACGATGATAGTGAGACATGTACTTCCTCTGTTTCTAAATATAAGTCTGTGTAGAGATTTTTCTATGGATCGCATACAGATGTATATATATGCATTCTAGAATGTATATTCACTTATTTTGTTCCGTATGTAGTCCATAATGAAATCTCAACAAAGACTTTTATTTAAGAATGGGAGGGAGAACTACTTTTACTAGAATAGACAATTGGCGCATATATAGGATTGGTGTTAGCTCTGTTAATTATGTTTTCACTCGTAGATAGTATCTACATGCACAGTTGTTTAGCCAGGACGACCAGAGGAAACCCTAGCAGCCGCCACTTGAACCTCGCCCTCCACTATTAACACTCGTAGATAGCATCTGCATGCACACTTGTTTAGCCGGGGTGGCCTAGGGGGAAACCCTAGCCACCGCCATAGTTTTCACTCGTAGGTACCATCTGTATGCACAGTTGTTTAGCCAGGGTGACCCGGGGGAAACCCTAGCAGCCGCCACTCCAACCTCGCCTGGCATTGTTTTCACTCGTAGATAGCATCTGCATGCACAGTTGTTTAACCGGGGTGACCCGGAGGAAACCCTAGCCACTGCCATTCAAACCTCGCTGCCATTGTTTTCACTCGTAGATAGCATCTGCATGCACAGTTGTTTTAGCCGTGGCGACCCGGGGGAAACCCTTGCAGCCGCCACTCGAACCTTGCCTGCCACAGTTTTCATTAGTAGATAGCATCTGCATGCACATTTGTTTAGCCGGGCCGACCCAGGGGGAAACCCTAGCCGCCGCCACTCCAACCTCGCCCGCACTGTTTTCACTCGTAGATAGCATCTACATGCACACTTGTTTAGCCGGGGCGACTCGGAGGAAACCCTAGCCGCCGCTACTCCAACCTTGTTTGTCACTGTTTTCACTCGTAGATCGCATCTGCATGCACAGTTGTTTAGCCGGGGCGACCTGGGGGGAAACCCTAGCGACCGCCATTCGAACCTCGCTGCCACTATTTTCACTCATAGATAGCATCTGCATGCAAAATTGTTTAGCCGTGGCGACATGGGGGAAAACCCTATCCGCCGCCACTCGAACCTCACCTGCCACTATTTTCACTCGTGGATAGCATCTGCATGCACATTTGTTTAGCCGGCGCGACCCGGGTGGAAACCCAAGATGCCGCCACTCGATCCTCGGTCCTCGCCTGCCACTGTTTTCAAAGCACCTACATGCACACTTGTTTAGCCGGGGTGACTCAGGGGGAAACCCTAGCCGCCGCCACTCGAACCTAGCCCGCACCGTTTTCATTCGTAGATAGCATCTGCATGCACAGTTGTTTAGCCGGGGCGACCCGGGGAAAACCCTAGCAGCCTCCACTCGAACCTCGCCCGCCACTCTTTTCACTCGTAAATAGCATCTACATGCACAGTTGTTTAGTCGGCGTGACCCGAGGGGAAACCCTAGCCGCCGCCACTCGATCCTCAAACCTCGCCCGCCACTGTTTTCACTCATAGATAGCATCTGCATACACACTTGTTTTGCAGGGGCGACCCAGGGGGAAACCCTATCCACCACCACTCGAACCTTGCCCACCATTGTTTTCACTGGTAGATAGCATCTGCATGCAAATCTGTTTAGTAGGCGCGACCCGCGGGGAAACTATAGCCGCCGCCACTCGAACCTCGCCCACCACTATTTTCACCCGTAGATAGCATCTGCATGCACACTTGTTTAGCCTGGGCAACCAAAGGGAAACCCTAGCCGCCGCCACTCGAACCTCATCCGCCATTGTTAGCATCTACATGCACAATTGTTTAGCCGAGGTGACCCAGAGGAAAACCCTAGCCGCCGCCACTCGAACCTCGCCCGCCACAATTTTCACTTGTAGATAGCATTTGCATGCATGCACAGTTGTTTAGTCGGGCCGACCCGGGGGAAACCTTAGCCGCCGCCACTCAAACCTCCCTCGCCACTGTTTTCACTCATAGATAGCAACTGCATGCACGGTTGTTTAGCCAGGGCGACCCGGGGGGAAACCATAGCCGCCGCCACTCGGTCCTTGCCCGCCACTATTTTCGCTCATAGATAGCATCTGCATGTACAGTTGTTTAGCCGGGCAACCGCAAGAACCCGACCGCCGTCACTCGAATCTCGCCCGCCACTGTTTTCACTCGTAGATACCATCTGCGTGCACAATTGTTTAGCGGGGGCGGCGCGGGTGGAAGCCTATCCACCGCCACTCGAACCTCCGCCCGCCATTGTTTTCACCCGTAGATAGCATCTGCATGCAAAACTGTTTAGCTGTGGCGAGCCAGGAAAAAACCCTAGCCGCCGCCGCTCGAACCTCGCATGCCACTATTTTCACTCGTACATAGCAGCTGCATGACCAGTTGTTTAGCCAGCACGACTCGGGGGGAAAACCCTAGCCGCCGCCACTCGAACCTCGCCCGCTACTGTTTTCACTCATAGATAGCATCTGCACGCACATCTGTTTAGCCGGCGCAAGCCCGTCACCATTTTCACTTGTAGATAGAATCAGCATGCACACTTGTGTAGCCGGGGCGACCCAAGGGGAAATCCTAGCCGCCGCCACTCAAACTTGGCCCGCGATTGTTTTCACTCGTACATAGCATCTGCATGCATAGTTGTTTAGCCGGGGCGACCCGGAGGAAAACCCTAGCCGCTGCCACTCCAACCTCGCCCGCCACAGTTTTCACTCGTAGATAGTATCTGCATGCACAGTTGTTTAGCTGTGGCGACCCGGGAGAAACCCTAGCCGCCTCCACTCAAACCTCCACCCATGCACAGTTATTGATGCTGTGTTTCAGGTTTTGCGGTTGAGTGTTCTCGCTTACATGCCCTTGTGATGCATCTTTTGCTCTATTCTAGATTGGGTTTGGTCGTCTGGTTTGGAGTTAGTCCTCCAGATATTTATATTACACCATCTGCTTTCTTAATGAACGGATGGTTCCAAAGAAAGAAAATTAAAGCTTGTGTCCAAAGACACACAGACAATCAAGTGCCTGTAAAGTATATCCTCTCTCCGTTTCAGAATCAAAGACCGAGTCGGTACAACGTTAGATGATTGCATCGTTGTCATCGACGACGACGAGTGAGGGGGGCAAATAAGCGTCATGCATGCGGTACATTTTACTCTGCTTGATCAGCGTCATGCATGTAGTATATGGATGCGTCGTATACTACATGGTGGAAGTATATATTGTCGAGGATGCAAGTGGTAGTGCAGCCAGCTCTCTCGATCTCGCCCTTAGTGTTCCTCCTCTTCTCATCGGTCGATCTGCACTGCCATTGCAGGTTAGTTCATTTGCTCACACTTTGCATGCAACCATGTTATGTATTTCTCCTACGGCTAATTGCTACTCTAATATAAGATGTTTTTTTGACACTATCTTATACTCCCTTCGTCCCATAATATAAGAGCGTTTTTACACTAATGTAGTGCCAAAAATGCTCTTATATTACGGGACGGAGGGAGTATTAAGTTACATACATCACAGTAGCACTAATTACTTCGATTGCAGTACTAGGCCGGCATGCCAGGTGTGCTGCGGACGACCTGGCCGGAGCTGGTGGGGCAGAACGACATCGTGGCCATCAGGGCCATCCACCACGACCGGCCGGAGCTGCGCGTCATCGAGATCATGGTGGGCGACCCGGCGCCGCCCAACTTCGAGAACGACCGCGTCCTCCTCTGGCTCATCGGCACCGTCACCGACGAATTCATCGTCCACCAGGTCCCCACCGTCGGATAGACAGACGGGCCAAGCCATTTCCGGCCGGCGAGCGCTAATAAATCAAGTAGAGTACTACTAAATAACACCAATAATGCCGCTCGCCATACATTCGAGCGTTCTCTAGTAGCTACGTCCGCATGCTGTAATAAATTGTCCATCCTACGGGTGGAACTGCTTGGTTGATATATGGGATAATCAAATCACGCCCTATTGGTGAAAGGCAGAGAGAGGAGAAACATTCAGCTCATTCAATAATCAGCTATGCTTACAATCTCTGTCTCGAGCTTATAACACGCTGGCGAGCTAGCGCCAACACACGCTACCACCCACGTTACACGGCCCAAGGCCCACGACCAAATTAATAGACTCACACATGCCCAAGCCAAATGTTCAAACGATAACCTAGCGCCTTCATCTCCCTTCGTTTGCTTCCTTTTGCCTAGCTTTGCAGCCGTCAGTGCCACGGTACTGGCAGGTCCATGGGCTTGAGAACCAGCTTGTCCCCCAAGCTTCCGCATATGGGAACCGTTGATTTCGTAGTCTTCATATATGTAGCATAAGAAGCATGGAATCCTTTCAACTGAATAAGCACTTGAAGCAAAGAAGAATTATCTCTCTTTCAACTGAATACTCACTCTGACGGAGGCCAGAGAGCATTTGGTTACTGGATCTATCCGATGGGAGACGGTAGCTCGGGATTTATTCAACCGGTTTGGATGACGGTCATGTAATAGGATATGTGTTTAGTTTCCTATCTATTGTATTTGCCTGCCGGTTGTGGCTGTCTGGTTTGCTGCTGTAGTGCTCTGTGTTGAGCACAACCTTTTTTTTGTTTGTTTGAGACTACGAGACTATTGTTGGATCTTTTGCTTATTAATAATATGGCCGTATGCGTCGTTCTGATGCAGAGGCCCGGGCAAACCCCCTTTTCGAAAAAGAAGTAGAAGTGGTGCTGGAAAAGTTGTGATGGTTGGGGGTATGGTCTAGCACATGTTGTCACATGAAGCGCAGGATGAACCATGTTGTTGTTAGGCAGCTCTAGCTTGTATGTTGCAGTTTCAATTCTCTTCAGACTCTTGTAGGGCCAAAATACTTGAAATAAAATTTAGGGAATGTCGTGTTGACCACAGAGGATTAAGCACATGGCTGTATCTTGAGGAAAAAAGAGTCTTCTATATGACATTCTTCTCATGTTGGTTCATCGACCCAACTACAGGATACATCATGATCATACAAAAATTTAGCTATACTATGAGCAACTTCGTCTGCCTTCCTCAGACACTGTAAAAAACAACATTTCCAATCATACCTACCATGACAAAGCAATCAGCAAAGTTCGCTGCTGCCTCACCCCCAAATTCTTCCTTGCCATGTGCAAGCGTTGACCACCTCAACGGCATCGGCTTCAACCTGTATGGAGTTATGGACTAGGGAGTTCACAAGAATTAATCCATGCTTCATTGATACCTCTTCCGCTGTTGCAGCATCTGTAACATATGGGTTGTAGCGCATGATGCTGCCAGGAAAGAACCGTGCTTGCCACAGGCTACGTCCTTCGTCCACATAAAATGACACATTAACATTCACTTTGATGAATCTAGTTGGCGGCCTCTTCCATCACTGATCAGTACGATTTGTTGTCTTTGTTGAGTCCCCAATTATTCGCCGCAAAAATAGCACACCTAGTTTGGACGGCGATAACATTTCTGGTGATGGGTGGTATACTGGTTCGCCATGCATTCGCCATCGCTAAAGCCACCAAAGATACCAACAAGCTGTAGCAGAGATGCCTTTTCCCCTTTGATTATGTGGGCTTCAATGTTTATTTTTCAGTGATTAACGTTGGAATTTAGCAGGCAGTCTTAATTAGGGTCACAGATTTAGTGAACATGGTTCTATATACACCCCTTATGAATAGTATTTTCAAAAAAAAACTAGATAAAATCAGATTTGAATATTTTTTGCAACATACATAGTAGACCAGTATACTCGTGTATCAAGTTTCACGAAGAAATTCAGGGTATTCTCGGCAAAAATGACAAAATCCAAGCTGTATTTAAAATACGTTGTTTGATGAATAGTAAAGTCTTGATTTTATTTTCTTCACTAAGAATACCATGGGTGTCAATACTTCATGAAACTTCACATATGAGTAGAATGGTCGATCAAGGCCATGCATGTTCAGAACTCCTCCAGCTTCTAACTCCAACAACTTCATAGATGATTTGGTTCCGAACGTTTTGGGCTCCAAGAAGCTAACTTATTGAAGTTAAGCTCAACTATAGTGCAAAAACCTGGAGGAGGGTCGGCCCAGCTCCACAGAATGAAGAATTTGGAATTTGACTTATTTAAATCGATATGCCACTACTGCTACAAGACCGATCCCCCTTGAATCGACACCCCCCCCCCCCCCACTTCCACTCGAATCAGTGCACTGGATGGCCCGAATTGGGCTGCCTCCAACATGTTCATTCTGTGCCGAACAGGCCACAACCCTCTCAGCTGGGCTGCAAAGCTTGGAGAAGCTGCTGATTCAGCAGAATAGTTCTGAATCGGTGCCTGGAGTTAGAAGCTACGAAGAAAAGCTGGATACGTGAAGTTTTGTGAAGCTAGATGGGATCCGAACATGCCCCATGTTTGAAACTCCCAAAATCTAGAACTTACTATTTTTTTCCTAGTTTTTTTTCAAATTACTATTCATGTGGGTGCGCGTGGAACCATGTTCACCTTTTTATTTTTCGGAGTCTTAGATTATATCTGAACTGTTATAATTCAGTCCCACAAAAATCAAAGGTTTATATTTTCTGTTTCATGTGATTAACCGGTAAGTTCTAGCAAGTCTCTAATCAGTATAGCAATAGATAAAAGTTAAATTTTTTTTGATGAGCAATTGAATTAACATCTTTAATAACGGATTCAAGAATGGCATTAACAGAAGCATCTTCTTTGCCCATTATAATGCCAAGGAGCTCATCAATTTTGGTGGTAAGATCTTCATTTTATCTTTAGTTGAAGGGCATGGCTTGATGACGATCTCAATGATCTCCTTAGTGATTGCGGTGTACAGACATGACACGATGTTTTAGTTAGCCTTCGCCCAGACTGCGTAAGCGAGCCGGGACCATGCTTTGATGGTGCCATTGATGTGGTCGACGATCCCGATCCGACGAAAAGCGGCGATGATGTGGTGCTCTAGGTTGTGAAGTTGGAGTCCTAAAGAAGTAGCACCATCCAGCAAGGTTTAGTAGTCGAAATCTGATACCATGTAGAAGAGTGAGATATGACGCAACACTAGACCTGCATTAATCACCAATGACGATGCACATATACAGGGGAGCAGTCATGGTTGTAGCGATCGTGATGATGCAGAGGCCGGTGGTTTTATCTCATCCCCCAACCCCAAACAAAAAAAAAATAGGAGCAGCAGCCAGGCTCACGTCGCAGAAACCCTAACTAAGCCTATAGGCCAGTACAGAAGATCCATGGCATATGTGGCAAGCTATCAAAAAACCCAGCATATATATAATAGGTAGAGAAGATCCAGAGGGAGAAGTGGTGTGACAGACCAAGTCACACGTACTACAACAATTTGCACAGCCTCAATCTCATCATGATGGCATCATCGATGATGTGGCAGCGACCATCTGCATCGTTGCCATCGATCGATGTACATCTTATGTAGTACGTATATGTAAGCATACGTACCCAGCTACGTGTGTGTATATATATATAGAGATGTATGCATCGAGAACCTCAAGCTCCTTCTTCCTCTCTCATCTGCACTGCAAGCTAAGGGACATGCCGGGTGTGCTGAGGACGACGTGGCCAGAGCTGCTGTCGACGACGGACGGCTTCGCCATGAGGGCCATCCGCCACGACAGGCCGGAGCTGCGGATCATCGAGATGATGGACGGCGACCCGCCGCCGCCCAACTTTGAGAACGACCGCGTCATCCTCTGGGTCACCCCCACCATCGGTTTCAACCTCATCGTCTCCCAGGTCCCAACCGTCGGGTAGTCGCCACTTCCGGCCGGCGGGCGCCAATAAACTACTCCCTCCGTTCCAAAATAGATGACTCAACTTTGTAGTAACTCTAGTACATAATTGGGTCATCTATTTTAGAACGGAGGGAGTACTACCTACTCCAGTAAATAAAGCGAGCCGGCTGGCTTCCTTAGTCGGCCGGCGCCGCTCTCCGTGCATCTAAGCATCCTGGCCGGCCGGTGTACTACTAGCTACCTGCCTACGTCTGTGTGCTTGCAGGAATGATGTAATAAACATCCATCCATCCAATGGGTGGTTGATATACATATATGGAGCAATAAACTGGGCCGCCAATATGACCACATGATCTCTCTATGAGCAACTCTAGCAGAGTCGTCATACACCCCTCGACCTGCATAATATATGGATGCCGCCATCCCGACATGATCTTCGTATCATCTTGCTACTTTGCATCCCCCTTATACGGGAGAAATCAGACTTGTTTCCAGTATACTATCGTTTATTGTACGTCACTCGTTCCATAACATCTTGCTACTGCCTGTCAATTACTCTATGCTGTTGAAAAATAAGACAATTTCATAATTAATTCCAGAACATTTAAAATATCTTCCATAGACTTCGTCAAACATAAAAATGCTTAGCGTCATCAACCAGCTAGTTGGTGTTGATTATCTTATATATAGAACATTAAAAATACCTTTCACATAAGGTTGAACTTCTGCATATACTCCTTAACAGTGTCGCTTCCTTGCTTCAGTCTCCGAAACTCATGCTTCTTGATTGCCATCAATCCTGAGTGCATATGAGCCTTGCATCATTTAAATCATTCCAGGTGATCACAAGGTCACCTTACATAAGCATGAAATTGTCACATACTCCCAGCAGGCTTTGGCGGAACCATCATGGAAAGAAGAGGCATACACCACATTCTCATGGTCTGTGTAGTTGACGAGCTCAAGCTTGGCCTCCACGGTGCGGATCCAATCATCGCCATCAAGGGGCTCCGTTATCTCCGTGAAGGTTAGAGGTGCCGGCTTCATGAATGTGGTAAGAGAGGGCATGGGCATCCATTGCCCTCCCTTGCGGGCCGCTAGTTGTCGACAATTGTCTGAGCTAGTTGTTGAAACACACGGCCATGTTGGCTTGGCGTTCTTCCCTAAAAAGTTTGAAGAACTGAACCATTGTCATGTTCTGCATCTCGGGTGGAGGTGGTGGCAGAGGCGTCTGCTCTCCTTGAGGTCGCTCCTGATGGACTTCACTTCCAATATCTTGTTGCTGACTTGTGTTTCCGTTGTTGGCATCGTGGTTGTAACTAGGACCAGCACATACAGGATTGCGTCATCATCCTGTGGGTGCGAGTTGCGTGAGTTGTTTTACCTTTTTTCTGCAACTTAATTGTCTTTTGGGTACAATGATCTCTTTACAAGCCATCCTCTCGTGTTGGTGTTGGTGTTGGGCTTGGTAGTTTTTTTTGCGAAAGTGTTGGGTTTGCTAGTTGATGCATGATTGTACCACATTGTTCCAATGTTAAGATTTAATTTTGCTACCTACATGACCATGGATCAGATCACTCACTTACATCATTTGGTGGACCAATAGAAATTCAGGATATTGGTAGTTTTCGGCAGAGCCTCTTTGTGGTATTTGATGAAGAGCCCGAAAAGAGATGTAGAGTGTGACAGTGCTAATGCTTCATGCTGTTGGTGGGTTTCTACGGCGAAGTTGTAATGCACTTTTACAAAGTTGTTGTCCGGCGGGGGCGCGGTGGAGGTCGGGGTGCGGGGCGGCGGGGTGGCCTGCTACAGCGGACGGGATCAGCGGCGGTGGCGCGGGTGTGGGTGGGGATGGGAAGGAGTGAGAGAAGAGAGTACGGGAGCGGGACGGCCGTTAACGTACCCACCTCTTTGCCGTCTGCCAACGGTCGGCAAAGATTCTTTGTCGTCCGCTGACAGACGGCAAAGAGGTGGGGCCAATGGGTCATACTGGGTTAGACAATAACTGGACCCACCAATCTCTTTGCCGTCTGCTGGCTGACGTCAAAGAATCTTTGCCGTCAGCCAGCAGACGGCAAAGAGTTAGCTGATGGCGAAGACCTTGTTTGCCATCAGCCAGTTCTTTGCCGTCCATTTTCGTGTGGCTGACGGCAAAGACCTTTTTTGCTGTCTGCCCCCGATTTTCAGGTGGGTGGGCCCCTGCCACTCCTAAACACCAATACTGATGCTCCACGTTGGTTATTATGTAAGATACTTAGCTATTTTTTCGTAAGCGTAGCATTGCTCGGAGTTTAGTGTTATAGAGGATATGCATGGTATAGCTTTAATATGTAGTCTTAACATTCATGCACCATGGATCGATTGAATCTATGGATGGAAGATGCAAAATCAAATCAAAGCTGGTGCACAAATTAATATTAAGTGCAAGTATAAGCATATCCTTCCCCTCTCTCTCTCCGCTTCTGGGTCCAAAGACTGAGTCCGCATACATGCATGGTTGCCATCGACGAGAGAGAGAGAGAGAGAGAGAGAGAGAGAGAGAGAGAGAGAGAGAGAGAGAGAGAGAGAGAGAGAGAGAGAGAGAGAGAGAGAGAGAGAGAGAGAGAGAGAGAGAGAGAGAGAGAGAGAGAGAGAGAGAGAGAGAGAGAGCGGGGCAGTTAACCTGCATGCGATACAGATACATCCTACTATAATGAGCGTCATGCATGTATACATGCATTGCGTCATACACTCGTGTATATATAGACTACCGAGCACTGCACCGTGCAGTGCATCCAACTCTCTCGACCTTGCCCTTGATTTCCTTCCTCCTCTCATCAATCGATCTGCAGGTTTGCTTGTTTGTTTGTACGGATGCATGTGTCTTTCTTAGGAATAATTGTTACACCATCCGTTCATAAATATAAGATGTTCTGCATATTCCAATATAAACTACACGCGGACATTTGACTCAGAAAAAAGTTAGACCATCTTATATTCATACTAATTAACTCGACTGCAGTATTAGGCGGGCATGCCAGGTGTGCTACGGACAACGTGGCCGGAGCTAGTGGGGGCGACGGACACCGTGGCCATCAGGGCCATCCACCATGATAGGCCGGAGCTGCGCGTCATCGAGATGATGGTGGGCAGCCCGGCGCCGCCCAACTTCGAGAACGACCGCGTGCTCCTCTGGCTCGAGCCCGACGTCTCCTTCCACTTCATCGTCCAACGGGTCCCCACCGTCGGATAGGCGGGCCTCGCCATTTCTGGCATCCCGGCAAGAGCCAATAAATGAAGTACTACTAAATAACAATGTGAGCCACCCGCAAAAAAGAAAAAGTGAGCATTCACGCTTTCTCTAGCGACTTCTGCTTGCATGCCTGCATGTATGCTGTAATAAATCCTCCATCCAACGGGTGGAGCTTGCTTGGTTGATATATGGAATAATAAAACCATGATCCTAGTCTCCAACACGTCTTAGATGATTTGTCATGCTCTTACCGAGGATCTCTCACTTGGATTTGAGATTGGTAGGAGGGATAATTGTGGACGAAGAAGGACAGAGAGAGGGAAGAAAACGTTGAGCTCATTCAATAACTCACTACGGTTACAATAATATCTGGCTTGAGACAAGCCACAATGATGAGTAACGTGCGCTAGTAACATACACATATCCATAGACTATATTACTACTTTCGTAGTGGATAATAACATAAGTGTGGTAACATGCAAAACTTCATTTATTAGGTTATAGACTTATATTGCATTGGGACATGTGATGTTACAGTAACTAGCTAAGTTACTATAACTACCTCTCTCTTCATTAACTCATTGCCACATAAGCAAATTTGCTGAGTTAGACTCGATGTTACTGCTGAAGTTACTCCCACTGTGGCTAGTCTGAGACTATGTTGTCGATGACACCATTGGCGATGTGAGCCATGCATGCCTCGGGCTCGGTCTTCCAGCGACTGGGCGCGAGGGAGCACTTTGGAAGTCTGAGTCGGCATCATTGGTTTGTTAATCTAGACTAGAGGAACACATCGTTGTCATCGACACAAAGAGGCGATTAATTAAATTGCATGCGGTACGTCCACTCTATTCAGCGTCATGCATGTCATATGCATGCAGCATGCCTCCTGCGTGGGTGTCTAGATAGAGAGCGAGAGATGATTGTGAAAATTAGAGAATACTGATGACTTGTGGCAGGAGATGATTCACAACAAGTACTTGACTGATGATATGCCATTATCTGCTGTTAAATGTGGGACTGGTGACTCACACTTCTGGCAGGGGCTCATGAAGGTCAAAAACCTGTTCTGCGCGTTCACTAGGAGGAAAGTGGGCAATGGAGCTAGAACTTTGTTCTGGGAAGATTTATGGCTGGGAAGGAGGAAACGAGCCGAAGCTTTCCCCAGATTATGATATCACATTTGGTAAAAAGCTGACGGTGAGGGAAGTTATGATGGAAGGATGGGATGGAATGAAATTTAGGAGAACTTTGCATGGGGAATCACTGGTGCTCTGAATGAGGAACATGACAGGCTGATCTGGTGCTCTGAATCACTGGTGAAGGATTTATACTTGTTTCTAAAATCATCTCCCCTTGTGGGGTTTATAGGGATTTGGAAACTTAAAATGCCATTGACGATCAAGATCTTCTTGTGGCTGATGATCAAAAAAGCATCCCCACAAAAAGATAACTTGATCAAGAGGGGGTGGACTGGGAATGAGGAATGCCACTTTGGTAAGGAGAGTATTGATCATCTGATGTTTCAATGTGGACTGGCCAGATTTGTTTGGCAGGTGATAGTTTGCGCTTTTGATCTATCCAGACCTCCAGACGGTGTGTCCTATGATGGGCAATTGGATCAGATCGTTCCCGATAAGCCATAGACGCCTGGTGCTCATGGGGGGTGTTGCGATCTGTTGGACCATATGGAAAACTAGGAATAGAGCTTGTTTTGATAAAAAAAAAATCCTTGATGACCCTTCTTATGTGATATATAAGCTTTGCTCTTTGCTGAAATCTTGGAGCATACTGCAGAAAACCCAAGACAGAAGCGTAAGTGAAGATGGGGTAATGAATATCGGGAAGGCGCTGTACTAGTACTTTCGCCGTAAACAAATATAAGATTGTTTAGATCACTACTAGCGTAGCATATCAGGGAGAGACTGCCGGGTCTGCGGAAGTTATCGTGGCCGGAACTGCTGGACAGAACTCAGGACGACGCCCATAGAACCATCGGCCGGGAACGGCCAGATGTGCGTGTCATCAGCATGATATTAGGAGGAGACCCGGTGCATGATACAACTTAATTACTTCATACGCATTTTACTGTCCATTTTCCTAACAATATCAATTTGCACCACAGGCTCTTCCGAATCATCAATGCATCACAGATTACACAATTCTACTTCCTACTTATATGCACTCATCAATCCCCGCTTCCAAACATGAACATGACGTCTGAAATGAACGTATATTATGCTACATTCTCTGTATATGACAAGGGCTGATTGTCTATCTTACAGTGTAATTGAACATGCATTTCATATGCAATCCTTCGTACCTTTGTGTCCAGCCTGGTGTTTTCGGGGTCCATTTGCTCTATGGACTGCTCCGAACACTGATCCTTATCCGTACTTCCTGGTTGTGCAGCGGCATCTTCACGACAGATCTGGCCATCCACACTTGAAGCAGACGGTAATGCCTGCTCAACCTCTGTCGGCGCCGCGACCGGGAACCACACAGGCTCCATTGTGCTGTTGTTATCATTCACATCCTCTAGCAGTGTTCTAATTAATCCACACAATTTTTCAGGTGCCAGAAATGCAGTGTGTCAGAAAACCAAGGATCCAGTCCATGCAAAACAAGGGTTCATCGAGCAGATTCGATTATTTGTCGAAAGAGACCCTCTGCCGACTGGAATTGTCAAAAAAGACCCCCTGCGGACGAAATGGACAAAAAAGACCCCCTCACAAGTGGCGGCAGGCGCGGCAGGCGACACGTGTCACCGCCGCCACTCCACGAGGCGGCGGGCCCGGCCGCCACCGCAGGAGGCGGCCTCGCGGGGCACAACGCCTTCTGCACAGTGCAGCGTACCGCGACGGAACGGGCCGCGCCACGTGGGCCCGGCCGCCACCGGGTGAGGCGGCCGCAGCTGCCGCTGTCGCTCCCCTGCCGACACGGCCTGCTGTGCGTGCGACGAGACAGCGGGCCCGGCCGCCACCAGGTGAGGCGGCATGCCCTGTGATGCTGCACGCACGACAGTGCGCAAACGGCGCTGATTCCAAGGCGCGACAGCTACACTGGCAGCGGTGACTCCGACGCGCGGGAATATGGACGCTTTTGGTTCTTTCGCCCGGGAATCAGTCCTGCCTATGTTTATTTTGCCTCAGCGGATGCGATGGCACTGGGAATCCGATGCTGCGGGAAGCTGTTGTGCCGACACTACAGGGATACTAAATTTCCCCGCTTAATTTTCTCGCCATCATTTATCGTCTTAGCTTATAAAAGGAGACATCGAGGCTCTCGTCCAGCCATCCTCGAAATCGGCACTGCGCAAAGTGTGTAACACATTTTTTCAGTCGGTATGAGTTTGCCTTGCTCGGATCAAAGCATTAGGCCGAGGAAAATGAAGAAAGGGCTCATGAGGCGGAGAGGCAGAGAAAGAAAGAAAGGGCTCGTCAGGCCAAGGCAGCAGAAGAAGCTGGCGATGGAAAAGGAAAATATCCACGTTGTAGATTCCTATGGTAGTATTTTAAATTTCGCAATCATTTGTATCTTTATTTCTGCAGTTAAATGTAGCTTTATTTCAGTAGTTAAATGTAGCTTTATTTAAATTCTACGATGTATCTTATTTTCAGTTGTACCTTGTCGTGTTGTATTTTATTTTTAATTGTACCTTGTCGTGATGGGAAAAAATATAGTTTTAGAATAAAGTAGTGGCATTTTCTTTCCCTCCACTAATTATCGAACATCGTGCAACAACTACAAAATGAAATTAAGATAGAACATAATGCCTTACAATAAGAGAGTACAAACTAATAATGCAAGTACATCTGAATTAAACGGTACAACTGGAATACAACTTAAAAACTACATGAAGGCATCATCGTCATCCTCCGTCGATGCAGAACTCTTGCCCTTCGAGGATGCAGAACTCTTACCCTTGGACGATGAAGAACTCTTGCCCTTCGAGGATGCAGTACTCTTGCCCTTGAACAATGCAGAACTCTTGCCCTTTGACGATGCAGAACCCGGAAGCGGCGGCATGAAGATATCATCTTCGTCCTCGCTCTCCTCAGTCCATAAAAATGGATGCTTTTCTGCAGTCCTTCTAAAAGTTTCACTCTTCGGCTCCACTACCTTCTTCCACCTTGCATTCAACCTAAGAAGTTCTTTGCGTACCTCCTCATAGGTCCTTTCAGGCCACCCAGACCTACGTAATTGGTGAGCCAACTAATTCATTATGGTGTCACTACCGGTGAGTTCGTCCCATGGAACTATCCTATTGTCCATCCTGAAATCGGTAGCTAGCCTCAGAAGAGTGCTGCTCATCCCAGGATGAAAACTACGATCGAAAGGATAATGGGACATCTCGACTACACTACACTCGAATGCTTATCCACCTCCGTCTGAAGGGGGTTTTATAGGTAGAGAGGAGAAAATGGCGGGAAAGAACGACTGCGGTATGGCGGGAAAGGGTTGGCGGGAACATATGGCGGGAAGGGGTTGGCGGGAAACGGGTGGCAGGAAGATATGGCGGGAAGGGGTTGGCGGGAAACGGGCCTAACATAAGCAAAAGAGTGGAGCGGATAGTATGGCGGGAGATATAGGCGGGAAAAATTGTTCCTGGCTGGTGCATTTTATTTCAGCATACATAGATGTTCAAATCGAAAAGTCTGATACAGACATATGTAGATACAATGGGTCACGCATGTGGATAGATGAATCACCCTACTTACGACGACCACCTGGCCTTTCCTTACGTCCGGAAGGCGACAATCGATTAGGTGGCCGAGTTACACGAAGACCGCGGCCGTACTCCAATTCGGCTTCTTGTGTCTGCGAGTCCTGCGTAGGTGGTGGAGTCACGAATCCTTGTTGCGAACCTGAAGCATAATTGTAGGTGTATGGTTGTGACTCTGCGGGGATAAAAGATGGGCCAATAACGTCCCCTCCGAAGAACTCTGTAACTAATGATGTAACCGTGTCGCCATGATCATGTGAAGCTCCCCAGAGGCCTGTGTTG
Source organism: Aegilops longissima (assembly GCA_021605205.1). Taxonomy (NCBI): domain Eukaryota; kingdom Viridiplantae; phylum Streptophyta; class Magnoliopsida; order Poales; family Poaceae; genus Aegilops; species Aegilops longissima. The sequence goes on along the minus strand of JAHIAM010003356.1, from coordinate 140,613 downwards.
ACGCCATGATCATGTGATGCTCCCCGGAGGCCTGTGTTGACGCCATGATCATGTGATGCTCCCCGGAGGCCAGTGTTGACGCCACGTTGGGTGTTCTCATCGCCCCAAATAACATCAGGTATGTCCTGCACATATAAACATTTTAAACAAACTGTTAGAGGATAATATATGATATCATTGTAAATGCATTGAAATGTAAACATGGCTACCTGATTATATCCCTCTCCTATACTGTCTGGCGATTGTACGTGGTGCTGGTTTAAATCTGGTACACGAGTCTCCTCGGGCATGGGGATCCCTCGCGTGGAGAGATACGGCTGAGATCCCTCACCTTGGGTGTATGCATCATATCCTGTGTACGCATATGGGTTAGGGGAAAGAAACTGCTCGGGCATCGATTCCAAGCCCGTGCCATGGTCCTGAGATGTCTGCCCCTGACGAAGCTGCATCGAAGAAGAGCGATGCAGTGGCAGAGATGAGTCCTGTCGTGGCAATGTCGTTCTAGTACTCGTACCCTCCCCCCACTGCCCATGGCTCGTACGCGCCTCGCTCGGTCTGGACGACGGCGCCGCACTTGGTCTGGCTGACCTCGGTACCGGCATGTTGTATGCTCCAGTGACAACGTCGTCGCCTCTACCGCATCTGAACTTCTTTGCCAAGTATTGTTGAAGAAGTTTCTGGAATGTCTTGCGAAATGGGCCCTGGGCCGGCATGCTATCCGTAGCCATCTGCCCTACTTCGTTGCAATTTTCAAGCTGAACAATATTTGGATGTTATTTAGTTCAAATGATTATGAAATGATGGACCTAAAAAAGTTACAAGTGATTACCATCTAGTCACGATAGTAAGCTGCATGCAGCTCAACATGTCTCCGCGCCTGCTCCTCTTGTGTGAGATGTGTTGGTATAGTAGCTGGCTGACTGGCCAGGCTAGCACGTGTGTTCATGCAGTACCACTGCTTATACGCTTGATCTGTACTTCTATCGTATGGTCTGCAAAATTAAATTATTACATAAACCGTTATGATGAAAGCAAAGCATCTTCACGCATCGTATGATCATCGTAATAAAATAGTATACATAAAATAATGTAAATAAAATATACCTAAGTTGATGCACTATATCCGCTAGCGCTTCATTTTCCTACTTGTGTACCCATTCAATGTTATGTTCCCTCCAATCGTATAAACTCCAACCCCTGCCCATATTGGTTAGTCTGCAAATTATGTAACAAAGTGTGAGTTTAGTATATTAAAAATGACACTAACTATTTAGGGATGTCACATCTTACTTATGTGTTTCCTCGTCGATACGTCTAGGAAAAGGTGGTGAAATTTCTTGATAGAGACCGAACTGTCTCATTACACGCTCTGGGTTGTAAGGCTCAACACACCACAGGAACAATAAGTTGCAGCGAGTCAGCCAGAATGCACTATCGCTCAACATGCCTGGTGTGAAGTGTCGAGCATCAAAGACCATTTGTAGCTGGTCCTGAGTCCACGGGTTCCATGTGACCTCTGCCTCATCAAGTATCTCAAACTGCTGGTGGTACATAGGGTAACAATTTTTTGCAATATCTGGAGACCAACGTTTCCGTGCCTTTGTCCACCTGATGGCCATAGTTGCGCTGGCACCCTCGCTAAAGTCGTATGGGTATACGGGTTGTATTATACGAGGTCGTCCTACAGGGAGGTATTCCCAGGACCACAACGGTAGAAACTCATAGGCGACACAAAGTAATGGAGCTTTTTGTGCGAAAGAGGTTTTTTGCGTGGCATCACACAAGCCTCTGTATGTATGAGATAGCATGGCAGAACCGAAGCTGTATTTTGGCTGCTCGGGTAAAGGTTCATCTACCATATTCTCTGCAATGTAGATGAGACCAGGGATAACAACGTCCCCATGTGAATTTGGAAATAGATTCCCGAGGAGCCACAACAAATACGTAAACAGATGTCTTTTTCTCGTCTCCTCATTGGCGAAGCTAGATAAATTAAAAATTATCAAGCCGGGCGAGGGGATGCCCCAGGGTTACCAGAACGTTGTGATTCTGGCATTTCCATCCCAAGACGGGCTGCTATATCTAATGCCCAAGATGGAGACACTCGTGGAGAGACTACCGGCTCACCTATAATTGGTAGAGCAGTGATCATAGAAACATCTTTCAGTGTAGGTGTAAGCTCCCCAAAACGAAAGCGAAAGGTGTGGGTTTCAGGTCTTCACCGGTCAACGAGGGAAGTCAAAAGGGATGGGTCCGAACATACTTGGTCGTCGCATGATGTGAGCCTAGCAAAACCTTGTAGTCCATAAGCGTCAAGGTGAGCAAGGAAAAAATTGTGTATTGACCATGTTTTCTTTATGGTTCGAAGTCTGAAAGGCCGATAATCATGCTTAGTATTTGGTTTCAAAAATAGGTGGCAACGGTGGTCGGCGTCATGGGGCCCCTGCAAAAGCACTGGCACTTCACCCATAACCTGCACACAAATATACAAATATACATTACGAGGAAGACGGAAATACAAATGCAAATCAAAATTAACTTAAAAAATACAAAGAGATACGATTTACATTAATTATCTGAAGTTAACATCAGGAGTACAATAATACAAAGAGATTCAATTTAAATTTAATATAAGTGCACATAACGAGTAGAAATATAAATAGACATGACGAGTACATATATATCAACATCATGCGTTGTTGTTGGGTCGATACGGGCAGTCTTTGCGTGAATGTCCAGGACACCTGCAAACGCGGCATCGCCTTGGTTCTCCCATCTGGCTATGGTCCATGTCATTGCGATGACGCCAGACTGACGTCGTCCCTTTGCGGTTCTCATCAAGTCGGCGTTCGGAACCCATTTCGGCCCATCTGGCCATAACATTTTGTAGTTCATATCAATGCCCCAAGCCCAGAACTCACCGTTCCAAGTGTTGTACAGATTGTACATGTTGAAGTACGGCGATATGTATGGCTCGACGCTGATTTTTTGATCAGCAGCCGCCCGGAGCACATGACTGCAAGGGTAGCCCTCAAGCTTGGGCTTGTTACAAGTGCACTCACAGGAGGTTGAGCCAAGGGTGACAGCTTGCTTTTTTGATCCTCCGTGGTGACCCTTAACGTACTTGGCTCGCACATTGACCTCCCACTTATTCCTAAGTGCGTCCACTTTCCTACAGCCATGACTTTGAGACTTCTTTGCTTTCTCGTCCAGATGTCTTTGCATCTTCTCGGACCATGGCTTGTTCAATTCAACTTGTGCTTTGGCGACGGTGACCCTGTCTGCAAAGTATGACAGGGTCCGGTTCCAAGTTTCTTCAATTAGGGCTGTGATAGGCAGTGCTCGCACTCCTTTAAGAACACCATTGTACACCTCTGACATGTTGCTGGTCATTATTCCATATCGAGCCCCGGTGTCGTGAGCCTGCACCCACTTGTCCAAATGAGGGCAATTCTTGCCGATCCACTGGCTCAAATTTATGGGCGTCCTACGACCCCTCCGGTCTTCTCTCTGCGGCAAGGCCGCGCGGTCAATCTCACCATTGATACCTGCCCAGATTGCATTCATTTTGGCTTCAGTTTTTTGCATGCACATCCTCTTGAATAACTTGAACCAATCCTTGTTTTTGAATTTGGAGTAAAAGTTTGCTGCCAAATGCCTCATGCACCACCTTCCCTCTAGATCGGGCCAGCCCCACTCTTCTTCCGACGCCTTAATTATTTCAAGAGCGCTTAATAATCCAGTGTTGCGATCAGAGATGATGCAAACACCTTTACGCTATTTCACGACACCAATCTTCACGCAGCTCAGGAACCACAACCAGCTATCTTTGTTCTCGCTCTCGACCAATGCATATGCAATAGGAAGAAGCTGATTATTTGCATCCGCTGCAATCGCCACCAATAGTGTGCCCTTGTACTTTCCAGTAAGAAAGGTACCATCAACTGATAATACCGGGTGACAGTGCCTGAAGGCTTGTATAGTCTGTGCGAATGCCCAGAATAAGCGGTCCAGGATTAGCTCACCCGGGTTCATTGGGTTCGGACGTTCTCTTCGCCAAACTTGAGTCCCCCTATTAGCACTTGCTATTTGATGAAGCATTCTAGGTGCATAAGAGTATGCCTCCTCATAGGTACCATACAAGTTCTTGAATATATTTTCCTTCGCACGCCTAGCCTTGTTGTAGCTAACAGGGAATCCAATTAGACCCCTGCATCTTTTGCAGAGCCCTAACACTAATGTTGAGACTTCCTGCACAATTGTTTCCATCGTCATGCCACATATTTTGCTGTCACATTGCAGTGATCTGAAAGAGTCCCAGTTTGCTCATAGGTATGCTCCACTATTTTGTGATATGCCATGACCGACATACCCAGGCTTGATCTAGCGAGAACTCTTCCGCGGCAACCTTTCGCGGTGTGGATGCATATGACCTTCAACTCTTTTTTATCAGACTGCTTCACTCTATGCTGGCGGTGGATGCCGATTGCATAGCTACCCATTGCCTGGTAAGCAGACTTCTTGTCTGGGAAAACTTGCCCAACCTCCAGGCTCCCCGCTCCTAGGCCAGAAGCAGAGTGAAATTCATTGGTGATGCTCATATCCTGTAAAAACCCAGGTTGCAGTGCCGCCGCGACCGCCCTCTGAGGAGGAACATCTTCTTCTTTGCTTGACTCCGAAGACGCAGAAGAATGATTATCATCATCTAGCGCCTCCGGCAATCCCTCCACGTGTTCGCTCATGTCAACAGCCACAGACCAATATCCTGTGTCATACACAGGTTGGCCGCCCGTCGGTTCCGATGGGCCGACGCTAGGGGCTGATGTGATAGCCAACTCGACCTCACCACCCCTGCTACTGCATCCGGCAACATCAGTGACTGAAATGAAATCCACATACACCATCGGCTGACCATACATTGAGTTATTGGGATTGCTTGCAAACCTCATGTACGACCCCCACGACCGATCACCTGTGACCGGCCGCAAACCCCAACGGGCAACTGTCCCATCATTTCCTCCGTCAGCATTTAAGGCCTCCATTGTCATTTTTCCCCTGCATCCCTGGGCCAAACACCTCTCGGATGCACCTTCTAACTGCTGCGTAACCCACGTTGACCATGTCTCTCACTACAACTGTAGTCGACTCGCACAAGGACACATCCACCCCCAATGGACCGTCGCGTAAGACGTTCCCATAGTACACTACTAAATTTTTCATAGTACCTAACCAACATACATTTTTACATTGCAAACAATTAGTAACAGAACATTTAGTAGTACTACGATGACAACATTTACATATCATACGACTAAAATAATAATCGTATTTTCGTTACAAAAAATAATAATCATTTGCTTAGACTTTCCGGGGTTGTTTGGTTAACAGGTATTTAGAGATCTAATTTTTCTCAAACTCGTCTACTAGCGTCACAAACTAAAACTCGGTTTGCTTATCTTTAACTACCACTAAAATATCCTAAACTCTGTTTGCTACTAAGATGAATTGTTTTACCTAATTACATACATCATCAAGTACATTAGCACAAATTCGTAACATACAAAATTTAGATTATTTCGACATAACAAAGTAGACCTGCAGCCTCCTAACTATAGACTTATTAATAAACATACCACATGAAATAACATACCACATGCAATGAACAATTACAGTACAAGTGTTTCTTAATTACCGTATTAAGATTTCTTGCATGTCAATACTAATGGACGCACCTAACATTGATACAACATCTTCAACCTACTCTTCTAAAAAATATATTATAAATGCTACATCTGTCGTCTGAAATTATTTATAACCTCTAATCACTAACATTGCATACCTAATGATGAGCTAAAAGACTAACTAATTACCACCTTGCATGCACAAAAAAATCAATTTATTGCAAAGCTCATACCTTGATCTTCAACTTCGTAGTTCACTTCGCTAGGCACATCGTACTCCTGAAGCTCTAAATGACTCCAAAAAGTGATGAAATAATGCCTAACAAAATACATAACACATAGTTATGAACTAAACAAAAAGGGTAAAAACATAATGCATGCAAACGAAACCAACAACAATGGATAGATCTTACCTTCGTCTATCTTTTCTTCCACTTCAACATATTCAAAATCCAACTCCAAATCGCCCTAAATCATGAGTGAAAGTGCCTGCTGAGTTTTTCTTTCTCTCTGTTCTTACACACTCAGAAGGTAGAAGAGGATGCCAGTGTGCTTGCGCACGGAGCAGAAGCATACTATATAAAAGGAAGAGAATCCCTGTAGTGTCGGCACAACAGGTTCCCGCAGCCTCGTATACCCGCAGCGAGTGATTCCCGCAGTGCCATCGAATCTGCTAAAGCAATAATCAGCGTGATTCTCGCAGTGCCGTCGCATCCGCTAAGGCAAAAGAAGCAAAAGCCAGAGTGATTCCCGCCCGTGAAATTCGTTGTCCTCCGCGCGTGGGAATCAACCCAGTTAGCAACAGCGAGCCCGTGAAATTCGTCGTCGTTGCGCCTGGCAAAGCAACAAGATTACGCAAGGAACAAAAGTGACGCGACGGAATCAGCGCTGAAAAAGCGTCGCGCCGACGGGAATCGATGCACAGAAGCGCTGCCGCCTCACTGGTGGCGGCGGGCCCGCTGTCTCGTCGCGCAAGCAGCATGCCGTGTCGGCAGGGGAGCGACAATGGCAGCTGCGGCCGCCTCACCGGTGGCGGCCGGGCCCACGTGGCGCGCCCGTTCCGTCGCGATGCACGCTGCTGCTTTGTGTGTATATGCGTTGTGCCCCGCGAGGCCGCCTCCTGCGGTGGCAGCCGGGCCCGCCGCCTCGTGGAGTGGCGGCAGGTGACACGTGTCGCCTGCCGCGCCTGCCGCCACTTGTTAGGGGGTCTTTTTTGTCCATTTCGTCCGCAGGGGGTCTTTTTTGGCAATTCCAATCGGCAGAGGGTCTCTTTCGACAAAAAATCCAGATTCTGACCTGTTTATCGATTGTATCAAGAACTCCATGGCTGCCTGTGCACCTCTGAGCTCGCTGGAAAGCGCAGTCACCGTTGCCGCAGTAGATTTCCCCACCGTCCCGCTGCCTGGGAAGAATCCGTAACCCAACTTCTTCGCCCTAGCACTTAGCGGTCCACCTACGTACTGCATTTACTGCGTGCACTGCCGGCGCTACCGTAAAGTCACGGATCAAGACGCCGGTGACGTCTCGAGCCACGACTCAGTGCTCGCTCTGTCGACGCCGTGCAAACTTCCGTGCACACAGGGCCCATATCACATGCCAGTATATGGGAGTATATCAGATTTTCCCCTTTCCATGTGGACCAGCGGACGGACACCTCCATTCAATGCACCGAATCTCACAGCTATTCTGGACGGTCGCGATTCCGAGCTCTTGTGAGCTTGCGATCACATACTCCGCATCCGTTTTTATTGTGCTATGTGAGATCCAGCGCCTTATGAAAGTTTGCAAGTTTGTCCGCGGTAAGATTTTGCGTGTTCAAAACAGGGTTAGCCATTGTCTAGCTAATCATGGTAGAATCGGCGCGAAAACTACTCCAAATGTATGTGACAGTTTGAGCAGAATTTATGATTTTTTTTTGGACCGAGCTCCCTGGATGTCATTTGACCACCAAACTTTGCACGCATTTATAACACTAGCGTGTACGTCGTGCCATACTAATAGATAAACTATTTGTTTTTTCTTTTGGTAAGATTTGGTAGTTCGTCCCGGGATTTGATTTGAAGCAAAGTGGTTTACACATAAAAAGACTATCTAGTTGCTACATGCATAAGAAATCTATGGAACATAGTGGTAGTAGCTAGTAAATACCGAACAGCTCAAGTTCTTCTCCAATATTGCACCCAATTTTCAGTTAGGGATAGTTGCAGCAACTTCTGTTGTATTGAAGTCCGGTCAGACCCTCCCGCGCGCGAACAATCCTGGCCGCCCATGTCTCCCTGGACCACAACGGTGGCGTGGACTGAGATCCACACTCGCTGTAACTTCTCAAATCTCCCTGCTCATTCCCCACCTCCACCATTCCCACATCTCCCTAGTATTTGATGCAGAGCATGAAAAAATGGTACTCCCTCCGTAAACTAATATAAGAGTGTTTAGAATACTAAAATAGTGATCTAAACGCTCTTATATTAGTTTACAGAGGGAGTACTTACTAAATGGTATTTAGTAAGTACAAATCAGCCATTTGCCAATTGTTGGAACATGCAGTTCGTTTCTCTTAGGCCAAACATCAAGAAAAATAAATTTATCTTCACCTCCAAGGAAGGGAAACCTAAATAGCAAAAGAGAAACTGCATACAACATGCATGATGTGGCATGCAGCTATATATGCGTAGTACTACATCGATGGATGTGTGGACGGCATCATGCATGATGTGGCATGCAGCTATATGTATGTGATGTGTAGTACATCGATATCATCGCACGCCTAACGTGCATATATATAAATACACCCATGCGCGACCAATAATCACAAGCCACGACTAGTCTAACTAATCTGCCATTTGCTCCCTTCTTCCTCTCATCTGCCCTGCAAGCGAAGTAAGGGACATGCCGGGCGTGCTGAGGACGACGTGGCCAGAGCTGCTGTCGACGATGGACGGCTTCGCCATGAGGGCCATCCGCCACGACAGGCCAGAGCTGCAGATCATCGAGATGATGGACGGCGACCCGCCACCGCCCAACTTTGAGAACGACCGAGTCATCCTCTGGGTCACACCCACCATCGGCTTCAACCTCATCGTCTCCCAGGTCCCAACCGTCGGATAGACACCACTCCAGCCGGCAGGCGCAAATAAATTACGCACTACTACAGTCGATCGGCGCCGCTCGCCGCATCCCGGCCGACCGGTGTACTACTAGCTACCTGCCTACGTGTGCGTGCTTGCGTGCATGCTATAATAAACATCCGTTCTACGGGTGCTTGATATAAATATATGAAGGAATAAACTGGGCCGCCGCTATCCTGGCATGATCCCCGTGTCTTGGAGCAACTCTAGCAGAGTCATCATACACCCCTCGACCTGCATAATATATGGACGCCGCTATCCGACATGATCTTCGTATCATCTTGCTACTTTGCATCCCCCTTATATGGGAGAAATCAGACTTGTTCCCAGTATAATATCATTGATTTTTTTTTTTGCGGGTACTATCATTGATTGTACGTGCTCGTTCCCGTAACGTCTTGCTATTACCCGTCAATGATGCATCTTGCTATTACCCGTCAATGATGCTACGCCGTTGGAAAATTAAACAATTTCATAATTAATTCTAGAACATTTCAAATGTTTTCTATAGATTTAGTCAAACATAAAAATGCTTAATGTCAAATACTTTGAAACATAGGCAAACATCAACCAGCTATTCGGTGTTGATTATCAATGGGCATGCCTTACTTCTGGGCCTGGAACTCACCCTTCTTGATTGCCATCAATCCCGAGGGATGTGAGCCTTGCGGAACATATCCTTGAAATAGTTCCAGGTGATCACGCGGTCACCTTACATAAGATTGAAGCTATCCCAGCAAGCTTAGGCGAAAGCATCAAGGAAATAAGAGGCATACAACACATTCTCATGGTTTGTGCAGTTGAGAAGCTCAGGCTTGTCCTCCACGGTGCGGATCCAATCATCAACATCTAGTGGCTTTGCTGTCTCCATGAAGGTTGGAGATGCGTGCTTCATGAAAACGGTAAGAGACAGGCATCCATTGCCCTCCCTTGCGAGCCGCTGGTTGTTGACAATTTTCTGAGCTAGTTGTTGGTACCCGGCCATATTGGCTTGGCGTTCTCCCCTAAGTAGTTCGAAGAGTTGAGCCATGGTCATGTTCTGCATCTTAGGTGGAGGTGGTGGCAGAGACGTCTGCTCTCCTTGTGGTCGCTCCTGATGGGCTTCACTTCCAGTGTCTTGTTGCTGACTTGTGTTTCCATTGTTGGCGCCATGGTTGCAACCAGCACCAGCACTAGCACATACATGGGCTGCGATCACCATCCTGTGGGTGTGTGTTGCGGGAGTAGTTTTACCTTTTACTGCAACTTAATTGTCTTTTGGCAACAATGATCGTGTAGTCACTACTAGGGAAAAGCTTATACACAGAATCTTACCAGCGGCGCTCTTTAAAATCAGGCGCTGCTGCTACTTAGCAGTAGCGCTCACTTTAAAACCGCGCTGCTGATACAAGTTTATGAGCAGCGCGTACACAACAGGACGCGCTACTGCTAAAATTTCCACGACGCCGCGGTGAGGCCAATTATAGCAGCAGCGCGTTGGAACAAAGGGCGCTACTGCTAAGGATCGTAGCAGCAGCGCATTTACGCTATAATCGCTACTACTAAGGTTCCATCTCCTCACATATCCGATCCAGATCACACTCACACACACACACTCGATCTCCCCCTCGTCGCCCCTCCTCCGATCTGCGCTGCCGTCGCCTCATCCTCCTCGCTGGACTCGGTACCGGCCTCCTCCTCCGTCCTCCCTCCACTGGCCGCTGGCCGACCCCTCCTCGCTCCGCCTTCCTTCTCCATTCTCCCCCCACTAGCCGCCGGCCAGCCCCTCCTCACTCCGCCTTCCTCCTCCGTCCTACTCTCTTCTCCCTCCTCGAGTCGCCCCTCCTTCTCCTTCCTCCCTGCTACATTTTGATTTAGTAGGCTAGTTCATATGCAACATTCTAATTTAGTTGATATGATTCAGTTGATTTAGTAAGCTAGTTGATTCAGTTGATTTAGTAGGCTAGTTGATTTAGTTGATTTAGTTGATTTAGTAGGCTAATTGATTTAGTTGACTTAGTAGGCTAGTTGATTTAGAACATTTTGATTTAGTTGATTTAGTATGCTACTTGATTTAGTATGCTAGTTGATTTAGTTGATTTAGGATGCTACTGGATTTAGTATGCTACTGGATTTAGTATGCTAGTTGATTTAGTTGATTTAGGATGCTTTGCTCATATTGCTTTAGGAAAATATCACATGCTACTGTTTTTCTTTCCTGTGAAGTGAATCATTAATCCTTTGCTCATATTGCTTTAGGAAAATGGCGCCACCACCATCACCACTATGTCAACTGTGCAAGTCAAGATGCGCCAGCAGTCTTGCAACTGGCAAGCTGTTTGGCATCTACTTCCAGCCGAGTTTTTGTCATGCAGCAGTAAGAAATTAGATGAAATGTAACAACTATTTTATTTTTAGTGTTGGCATTACTGCATTGTGTCATTTTTCTTTTCTTACACAGACCGTCCCATGCAATGTGAGGTTGACATTCAACAAGCTGACAGGAGACACTGTGACATTTGAGGCTCTTGGGGGGCCGTACACTATGGAGGTCGAGAAAGGACGCAATATGTCGCAGATTGGAGGAGATGGATGGGCCCATTTCCTCGCCCGCATGCGTCTTACTGGTGGTGAGTTGATCAGCTTCTCCTTGAGCGAAAGACCCAAGCTGGCTGTCATTTATCTCAACCTGGTGGAAGATGATGAAGATGACGAAGATGATGAAGATGACGAAGATGATGCAGATGAAGAAGATGATGAAGATAATGAGGACCCACTTCATGAAGCCATCGTAGCTCAAAGAATGAGCTGAGCGAGGAGGAGGTGTGCAACCTATGGGACATAATTCCACCACGTGCTGACTTTGTCGGGGTGCCATTCATGACCCGCCTGACAAGTACCATGGTCGATCGACATGATATGATATGTTATCCGATGATATGCTTAGTGTAGAGTCCAATGATATGTTGTGTGAAATCTAGACTTAATAGAAATATATTTGCAAGAGTATGTGTGAGGATATTTATTAATTGATATGTTTTTCTTATTCAGAAATTGCCAAAGAACCTATCTGTGAGTTGTGGTATCGAGCCTGATGAAGAAGGCTCAGCTGGACTACGCCTTACCGCAAGGGGCTCCGTCACCACCTGTACTTACCGCATGGACACAGACGGTCGCACACACTTAAACTCGGTTGGGTGGAAGAGATTCCTCGTTGGCAAGAATCTTCGTGTTGGACAGGCCATCCTAATTACTATCAGGAACACCCACCGCCCAGGCTTGAGGATGATGATCGTCGTTGATATCATCTAGAACTACATATGTGTGTGTGGCTATATCATCTAGAACTACATATGATGATCGTCGTCGATATCATGTAGAACTACATATGATGATCGTCGTCGATATCATCTAGAACTAAATATGATGATCGTCGTTGATATCACCTTGTACTGCTTGAGGATGCATGTTGAGTATATATGAAATTGTTACCTAGTACTCCCTCGGTTCCAAATTACTCGTCGTGTGGTTTTAGTTCCAATTTGAACTAAAACCACGACGCAGTAATTTGGAACCAAGGAGTACTACCTAGTACCTATAATGCTTTATGAAATTGATATCTAGTAGTACCTAGTATCCGAAATTGCAGTTTATTGAAGCTGGAGTGGGAAATGGTGAAAGATATAACAGCAGCGCGGGCGCAGGAAATCGCTACAGCTAACTAATAGCAGCGCGTTCAGGAAACGCGCTGCTGATATAGTCAATAGTAGTAGCGCGGGCACAGACAGCGCTACTACTAACAGTTAGCTGTAGCGCCTTATTGGTAGCGCGGGTGCCCGCGCTGCTGATATCCTCAAAACCCGCGCTACTACTAGGGTTTTCCCTAGTAGTGAGTCTTTAAAAGCCATCCTCTAGTGTTGGTGTTGGGTTTGGTAGTATTTTTTTGTGTGAAAGTGTTGGGTTTGTTAGTTGATGCATGATCGTATCACATTGTTCCAATGTTAAGATTTGATTTTGCTACCTACATGATCATGGATCAGATCACTCACTTACATCATTTGGTGGACCAATAGAAATTCAGGATATTGGCAGTTCTCGGCAGAGCTTCTTTGTGGTTTTTGATGAAGAGCCGGTGAAAGAGATGTAGAGTGTGCGGTGCTAATGCTTGATGTTGTCGGTGTGTTTCTACGGCGAAGTTGTGATGCACTTTTTCAAAGTTGTTCTAAAATGAGATGCTATTTCATGCTGAATTTGTATAATGACCAGTTTTGTTTAACTAGCATCCTTGTCGGATGAAATAATTGAAAGATGACCTAGAAAAAGCATCCACCAAGCCGTCGAAGCTTGCTCGACTGGCTAGTTGTTCATTGTTATCTATCTATCTTGTATGAATGAAATTAGCTGGTACATATTTCCTTAATAATAAAGCAAGTATTGCTTCTGGTCGTCCGTCTAAACATTATCTTCGAAATTGCTATATATTACCCGCTATGCCACCCATATGTGAAAATGATCCGGGTTTTTTTCAAAGTCGAAGTCATGCTCACATCTTTTATAGGTGTGATACCCAATATATATCACACACAGACTAGCGACATAGTGGCTATAGCCCATCTCTCCCACCCAGCAGACCACAGTTTGAACCCCAGGTTCCACCGTTTTTCTGCATTCCTTTTTCTCTCACGCGCTTTGTCCCCCACATACTGTTCATGGGCCGGGGCATCGCGCCCCAAATTTTATCCATTTCGTTTTTTTGTCTTTTCTTTTTCTGTTTTTTATTTTTAAAAATCAATTCATGATTTATACATTTCAAAAAGTTGCGATTTATAAATTTTATTCCATCATAACCCCTCTTTCTTCATGTTTGGTCCAAACATTACAGTGTGGCATGAAACCCTTCTCAAGCAGGTGGATGTGAAGGGTTTTTGAATCAGATTAAGACTTTGTATTCCCACAGATAGGGCATGTACTACACATAAAACCATTCTGCTTGTTTGCCTCAGCCACTTCGAGAAAATTATGCACGCACTTAATGTACTCGAAGGTGCGTCTGCCACCGTACATCCATTGCCAGTTCATCTGCGTGCATTATATATAATTAAGTGTGTCAAAAACCATTACAGAACATCATGAATACAGAAGTGACCAAATTAATAGAAGTTCATCATCACATGAAAACCAAAGTACAATAGCGATCAAATGTTATTACTGAAAAACAAATACATAAAGTTCATACATAGTTCTCATTGAACAATATATAGCTCTCTAGAGAATCTAATTAAACCATACATTGAAACTATGTAAAACATTTTAATGCAGCAACAAATGCCATCATAATCACAACTAAGGTAACAATTGATCCAACGACATAATGATACCAAGCCTCAGTATGAATGACATATTTTCTAATCTTTCTAATCTTCAAGCGCATTGCATCCATCTTCATCTTGTGATAATCGACGACATCTGCTACATGCAACTCCAATTTCATCTTCTCCTCCTCAATTCTTTTCAATTTTTTCTTCAAGTAATTGTTTTCTTTTTCAATTAAATTTAACCTCTCAACAAGAGTGTCGGTTGGAATTTCCGATTCACATACCTCCTAGATAAAAAATATATATGTCACGTTGGTCAGCATAATTGTCATAAACATTAAAGAAAACAAATAGTTATAAAAGATAATATATACCACATCCGAATCATAGACAGGACGATGGCCGACGGGGGCGGATACCAAAACCATCGCACTATGTAATAACAAACAATAATAAAAGTAAGAAAATTATACAAGTATCTATCTAAATCATACAAGTAAGAATTTGTTTCTTTTACAAAGAAGATAAGAACAAGAGGCTCACCACGGTGGTGCCGGCGACGAGATCGGCGCGACCGATCGACGGCGGTGAGGATAGGGACGGGGTAGGACGGACCGCCAAACCTAGACAAATCTTAAGAAAAATGGAGTTTGGACAAGGAGCTTGGAGAGGAGAAAGCTTAAGTGTGGCTCGGGTATTTCATCGAACACCTCATGTGCATAGAATGTGAGCTAGAGCAACACACACCTCTCACACGGCCGGCCAAAAAAAATAGAGCAGTGCCTCTGTTCGCGGGCAGGGGCAGGGGTATATATAGGGATCTCTTTAGTCCCGGTTGGTGGCTAAACCGGGACTACCGGACAATATTTGGTCACGGTTCTAGTCACCAACCCGGACTAAAGGTGCTGGGCCAGGAGCGAGGACCATTGGTCTCGATTTTTGTCTGGAACCGAGACCAAAGGGGCCAGACGAATCGGGACCATTGGCCCCGGAGGCCCGGCCGGCGCCATGGCCTCACGAATCGGGACCGATGCACCCTTTGGTCCCGGTTCGTGAGTGAACCGGGATTAATGCCCTTACCCATGCCTCAACCAAAGCCATGTTTTCCACTAGTGTTAGTTAGAAGCTTATAAAAGCAACTAACTAAATGATTAAACAAATCTTTAAGTTAATTTTTAGGATGTTTTCATACATTCACAATCAACTAATTCTAATATATATTCTTCCAATGCATCAAATAATAGATCAGAACAATCTAATATTTTTCATTGAAGGGATAACTTCTAATCTCCATCTTAATGTGCATCGAAATCCGTCAACCTTTTTAGGTGGTGGTGGTGGTGGTGGTGGGGGGGGGGGGGGTGTTCCAAAGAAAAACTCCGAAACATATTACCTTTATGTCCCATTTAACATGCGAGGCCAGTAGATAGTTCTATGCAGGTAGTATGTGTCTCAACCTCTTGTGTACACAACATACCAAATCCTAAGACGAGAGATACAAGTGATCAAAGGAAAAGAACTGGCCACTGTGTGCCTTCATACGAGACCTTTAAGTGTCTCCAACCCGCCTTCGCCATGGCCTCTGCCACATGCTAGATGGGCCACTCTCCCAGTGGATGGCTCCTTTGAAGTGGTTGATGGCTCCGTCGCCATATATATGATCCTTTGATACTCTATCGGGGTGTTCATTTTCTTAGGCTATAGACATATCTTTAATTATCATGATGCTCTTGAGGCGCAGATCAACACAATCATCAAATGGGTGGCACTCACAATTATGCTACAATCAAAAACTGATGTTTTATTAGCAGCAATATCCAGCCCTTTCTCCGGACCGATCAAGTTATGGCGAGCTGCTCCATGCGTGGTTCAGTTAACAATAGGAGCGGGGTGACCGCGGCGCTCTGTTGGAGCCGGCCGCGTTGATCGCGTCTGTGCGCGATGGGTGCGCAAGCCAGGGCGTGCGGAGCGTGCGGGCGTGGAGGAGTGGGGAGCACGGCGGCGTTTGGGCGCGCCAGCGTATAAAGCTCCACCATGTGTACTATTGTATGTGTGGTGTCCAGTTCGAGCTCGGAAAATTTTCCGTTCATGCGGTTGGGCGTTCGTGCGTCGGAAACATCACCGTGGTCACTATGTGCACTTGTGCCTTCTCCTTCTTCCTCCTTTCTTTTTTGATTTGTGGCCAGAGTAAGGAGTAGAGAGAGAGAGAGAGAGAGAGAGAGCTAGGGCTAGGCAGTGGCAACAACAATTGGTATCAGAGCAACCAGGTTCGGGGGGCGACCGTGGTGCGCGGTGTTATCCACGACGCACGCGGTGAGCGCGGCGGACATGAAGATCTCGACAGCGGCGCGCGGCGAGCGCGTGGCGTCGGCAACGCGCCGCGAGTCCACGACGGTGTGGCATGATGTTGTGAGCGCGACGAGCACGACGGTCGCGGAGGACCTGTGTGGTGGCACAGGGTTGCGACGGCTCGGCGTGGCGATTGTGGAGGCACAGTGGCGCGATGCGGCGGGGCACAAGACTGCGGGCTGCTGCTGCAGCATCAAGCAGCGGTTCATGCCGAAGGTACGCGGCGACGCCATGGCTTATGGGGTGAGTGTTGACAATAAGCCATGCCTGTGATGTGGCAACCGGCGTCGGATGCGCCAGGTGCGATCCGTGCAAGGTGTGGGCGTGTGTGTGCGCCTGTGGCCGTGTGTGTGTGTGTCTGACTAGTGTATGGGCATAATCCGACTCGTGTACGAGCTGTGTATGGCCTGTGTGCGTGCGTGCTTCAGTTAGCGATAGGAGCGGGGTGACCGCGGCGTTCTGTTGGAGCCGGCCGCATTGATTGCATCTATGCGCGACGCGTGCACGAGCCAGTGTGTGCGGAGCGTGCGGGCGTGGAAGAGTGTGGAGCGCAGCGTCGTTTGGCAGCGCCTGCGTATAAAGCTCCATCCCGTGTATAGTTGTATGTGTGGTGTCGAGTTCGAGCTCGGAAAATTTGCCGTTCGTGCGGCTGGGTGTTCGTGCGGCAGAAACATCACCGTGGCCACTGTGTGCACTTGTGTCTTCTCCTTCTTCCTCCTTTCTACTTCGGTTCGTGGTCAGAGCAAGGAGCAGAGAGAGGTAGAGAGAGCTAGGGCTAGGCAGTGGCAACAACATGTAGCAAATTATGGTAGAACTGGTGGTAGTATCGCTTGTTGGTTGCACCACACACCAGATTGTACATCTTGGCTAGAAGACTATATATAAATCTGTCCCTGGGAAATAAAACTCGTTGTTACCCTTTAAAAAAACAGACCAGGTCTAGTTAGTACAAAACCATGTTGACACTGGAAGCACAAATTTAGGAAGGATCTTACAAAAATATCAAGAGAGCATTTCTCCTTGCCCATGGCATGTTTGGTTTGGGACGACCACCATATGTGGGCAGCCCATGCCATGTTTGGTTTGTTAGAAAAATGGCACAGAGGCAATCATGGAGATGATCCAGTTCATTTCCATTCAGGAATTATCGTCTATTGTTCTTAAATATTACTATCTTGACATAGATTGGTGCATACGTGATTTGTTTGTGAAACTCTATGGTGTATGGTGCAACTCCAGTTGTCCCTAGTCCTCGAGGGTATGGGGCACATAACCAAAGACTAGTATATCTACCGCTTGTTACCATGTTTTCACAAGTCACGGATATAGAGATATATCAACCTAATAGATCTCTGTATCGAGTTGGTAGAACTTCTGGTTGGACAAACAGACCTCGAGACGCATCTTGATGCAATCCAAAGGGTATTTTAGTGTCTATTGGATGTCTTCTTTTACCTCATGACATTCGGTCATCGTACATCACACCAATTCACGTATCCAACAATCTTGTCACGATTGTATCACCAATGATGTGGCAGCAACCATCTCCATCATTGCCATCGATGCACATCTTATGTACATAGGATACTGAGAGACACATGATGTGTCTTTTACGGAACCATGACAGTTCTTCTTTTAGTTTAGTACCACCTGTTGAAAGGATGGAGGGGTACGCGTGATGCTGTACTGGGTAAGTGTGAACACACGTGTTACATAAATTGAATGCTTAAGATATATCTGATTTGCATAGTTATATAGACTGGATGCTTAAAATAATTTTAATGACGTGGATTCATGTGGTGGCCAAGAAGATTTAGAATTTATAAAGTAATAGATAATATATAATGATAATTAATATATTAATAGAAAATAGATAACAGATAGACAGATAAGATATAGGGATGCAAGCTGACGGTGCGCGGACATGCAGATGTCATCCGCTTGCATCATAGATAGATGATAGATTTGGTATTCTGGGTATAGTTTTTTTGCGGGGAATAAACTTGATCAAAGTTTTCATACCTTGAAATAAAATAAAGCTTATAAAATATGAAACATACCTAGGCGCAGCCACAAGGCGAACGAGTCACTGGGCCGTGGCACCACCTCGCCCTCTCTAGGCAGGTCCCCCACCACGCGATTTGTGAACTAGCATGGCGCCATGGGCCGGTGATGCTCCTCCCGCTTGTGCTGCCGTCCCAGGAGGGTGCCTGTGAGCTGATGAAGACCCACGACTTGGCGTTTGCGACGCGGCCCCTGAATGCCACCATGCGTGTTCTCACCGACAGCGGCTAGGACATTGTGTTCGCGGTCAAATCTGCTGGACGTATAGCATAACTATGGTCGGTGACGGCGCGTGTGCGAGGAGCTGGGCATGTGTTTGCTTTTAGTTTAGTAGCACACAACTGTTGAGAGGATACTGAGATAAACATGATGAGTCTTTTAAGGAACCATCAGAGTTCTTCTTTTAGTTTAGCACCACGTCTGAAAGGATGGAGGGGTATGTGTGATGCTGGGTAAGTGTGAACACATGCGTTACATAAATCGAATGCTTAAGATAAATCTGATTTGCACAATTATAAAGATTGGATGCTTAAAATAATTTTAATGACGTGGATTCATGTGGTGGCTTCAAGAAGATCTAGAATTAATAAAGTTATACATAATGTATAATGATAATTAATATGTAGATAGAAAATAGATAGTAAGTAGAAAGACAGACAGACAGACAGATAAATAGATAGATATAGGGATGCAAGCGGTTGGTCGTGGACATCCGGACGCCGTCTGCTTGCATCACAAGATATAGATAGATAGATAGATAGATAGATAGATAGATAGATTTGGTATTCTTGGTGTAGCTAATCTTTTTTTTGCGTTGCTAGATATAGTCCTTTTTAATAAACTTGATCAAAGTTTCCATACCTTGAATTAAAATAAAACTCATTAAATATGAAATATATACATATTTAGTAATATAAGACTTACATGCTCTATAAAAGCAAACATGCAACCCCGCAATTCGCAATCAGTCATGCAATTAGAGCACACACAGCTAGCATGCAAATGGAGATCATATACCTCGGCGTAGCTATTGTGTCCATGTCCATTGTGCTTTTTACTAGGTGCAGCCGCAAGGCGAACGAGCCGCCAGGGCCGTGGCAGCTGCCTGTGATCGGCAGCCTGCACCACCTCGCCCTCTCCGGGAAGCTCCCCCACCTCGCGATGTGTGAGCTAGCGCGGCGCCATGGGCCGGTGATGTTCCTCCGGCTCGGCGAGGTGCCCACGCTGGTGGTGTCGTCCCGGGAGGGTGCCCGCGAGCTGATGAAGACCCACGACTTGGCGTTCGCGACGCGGCCCCTGAACGCCACCATGCGGGTGCTCACCGATGGCGGCCGGGACATCGTGTTCGCGCCGTACGGTGAGTACTGGCGCCAGCTCAGGAAGATTGCCGTCTCGGAGCTGCTTTCAGCGCCACGCATCCTGTCTTTCCGTGTCGTCCGTGAGGAGGAGGTCGCCTCCATGCTCCGCGATATCGCCCAGGCCGCGGCTGCCGCGCGTCCCATGGAACTGCGCGCGCTCATATCTTCACTCGTCACCGATATCACAGCCCGCACCGTCATGGGTGACCGCCAGTTCAAGGAGCGTGCCATGTTCCTCGGCGCACTCGACCAGTCCGCGAAGCTCGCAGCGGGGTTCAACCCACCGGATCTGTGGCCATCGTCCAGGCTTATTGGCTTTCTCAGCGGGGCCCTGCGCCGTGCTAAGGAGTGCTGTGATACTGGAAACATCGTTTTCGACGCCATCATCTATGGGAGGACCATGGCAGGCCAGAAGGAGCACAACTTGCTCGATGGTCTTCTAAGCATGCAGAAAGAGGGCAGGATCGACATGGACGCCGTTAGATCAGTCGTCTTGGTAAGTACTACTCCCACGTCCCATAATATAAGAGCATTTTTCAGGGAGTATGACTTACTACTCTACTTACTTACTTCAGTTACCTGTCTTAATAAGTTTCATAGTTTTAAATAGCGCGCTATCTTTGCCCTATAGCACCCATTTAATGTGTTATGACGCTTCTGCCCTATTTCCCATAGCTAGCCCGTTGTTTAAAACTTCGATAAATTTACAAGAATAGTCCAACTATAGTCCATCAAGAAAAGTGCAACCTAATTTGACCTTTTCACCTTATTTCACATTTAGAAAATCTCGGTTGCTTGAAAGTTAGCAATACCTGTTTTTTAGACAATGGAAAAGCTCTCCTCTTCATGGTCCCTCAAAACTATCGTCGCAATATAATTTTCTGAGTGACTCTTCACAATGTTTGCATGAGCGGCAGGAAGTATTCAGCGTTGGCAATGACACGACAGCGACGACGCTGGAGTGGGCGATCACAGAGCTGGTCAGGAACCCTAAAGTGATGGAGAAGGCGACAACCGAGGTCAGGCAAGCCTTCGAGGCCCGCGGCACCGTGGCAGAGCATGCCCTCGGCAAGCTCCCCTACATGCACCTCGTTATCCGGGAGACATTGCGGCTGCACACGCCCGTGCCGCTGCTCCTCCCGCGGCAGTGTCAGGAGCCGTGCCAGGTGCTCGGTTACGACGTGCCGCGGGGCACACAGGTGCTGGTGAATGTCTGGGCACTAGCCCATGAGGAGCGCTACTGGCCCGACGCGCCCGAGGAGTTTCGGCCCGAGCGATTTGAGGGCGGGGCGGCTTTGGTGGACTTCAAGGGCACCGACTTCTCCTTCCTTCCATTTGGCGCTGGCCGGAGGATGTGCCCAGGGATAGGGTTTGGTCTCGCCAACATCGAGCTCGCCCTCGCAAGCCTGCTATTCCACTTTGACTGGGAGGGTCCACCACCGGCTGAGATTGACATGGCCGAGGAGTTTGGTCTGACAGTGCGGCGGAAGGCCGACCTCCTGCTGTGCCCTGTCCTTCGGGTGCCCGTCCCCGTAGTCTTGTCAGAAGGCAACCATGATCGTTAGTGCACGACGTGTGTCTGCTCAAATTGGTGTCGTATGAGCCTGTGCGCGCGCGCGTGTGCGTGTGTGTGTCTGCGAAATCTCTCAAATTGTTGTTGCACCAGCCCGCTATTCGTGTTTTCCATGTTTGTAGACTTGGTCAAACTCGGAATTGTTACGTTTTGCAAGCCATGGGGGCATACTTGGGGTAATGTAGTCAACTCGCAGCTGATACATATTGTGGGATGTACATTGTTTCCAATCACTCCACCCAAAAATGTGAGTAGTATTTTGAGGAAAACAATGTGAGTAGTATTCTGAGGAAAACAATGTGAGTAGTATTTAGGTTGCTTTCAAGCCAACTTTTGAAATTTGACCAAGTTTATCAACAAAAATATCAACATCTCTAAGTTCAAAAAGTATCGACCCTGGGATAGGTCAGGATGGCGAGTGGCACTCATTGGCAGCCCCTAGCCCTCTCTTTGGCAGGTGTCCATCCTCCGTGAAGATAATGCTTTCTGAAATTTTTTCACATTTTTTTTATCTCGGATTCACGTAGTATGGCATGATGACGACAATAAGTAAGAACATGTAGGGGAGTTACGCGCCATTCTCAATGCCCATAGGGGTGGTTTCGCTAGAATCCTTTGGTGTTGCGTAGGGGCGCTGTTGTGGTCTCTTTGGACCACCCGTAACAAGATTACTATCGAACACAAGTTCCCTTCGCATCCTGCTAACATTGTTTTCAAATGCTATTTGTTCGTCCAGACTGGACGCCGTTAGGGAAACGGCGGGATACTGAGCGGATGGAGGAGGCCATGGAGAGGATCCGCGCTATTCAGATCTCTGCTCACCATTGATCCCCATGGACGTTTTTGCGGGAGTTGGACTCCTTGCCGGCTGTTTAGTCTCCTAGTTCTTTTTTCAGGCTTAGGCCGGTTGCATATTCTATGACTTTGGGCCTCGGCCCCGTGGTTTGTTTAAGTGTTGTTTTGAACTTGGATGCTGCCTGTTGGTAGGCTTTATTAATTTAAAGCCGTACGCCGTACGCTTCTTGCGTCTTCGTTCTAAAAAGTAAGAACATGTTGGCCTTATGATTTGCTCCATAAGTAAAAAAATGCTTGTGTTATCACTCAACAAATGGGAACATTTGACCTTTGGTAAATCACGTGCACTCAACGGACTACAACAACCAAAGAGGAGATAAACCAAGGCACTGAGAGCATCTCCACTTGTTCAATAGAAATAGCGCCGCCCTGGGGGCGCGCCGACTGAAATATCGGCTTCGGGGCAATCTGGTTCCCAGTCGCCGCCCCCAGGCGCCGATTTTGGCCACTTTCGGCGCAAACTGGCACACTTTTCAGCCCATTTTTGGCACAAATTGGCCCACTACATGCGCAAATCGACCTATTTCGGCGTGCTTCGGCACAAATTCAACATAAAGCTATTTTTATCACATAGTTCATCACGGAAAATCAATAGAAATCAAATAGTTTAACAAATAGTTCAATACAAATTATATAGTTCAACAAATAAAAGCTCATATTTCATCACTCATAGAGCTAGGCGTTGCCCTTCTACCTTCATAGGTGCTCCACCAGATCCTGCTGCCGTTGTTGATGCACCAGTGGGTCTCGGATCTCCTGGCGCATATTGAGGAAGGCAGTCCAGGTTGTCGGTAGCTGGTGATTAACTAGGGCTAGAGGATCCTGCCTGCAATATGGTTCAGTGTCAAAAACTGGCTCTTCCTGCTCGCTCTCAATGATCATTTTGTGCAAGATGACACAAGTCATGATCTCCCACATTTGATCTTTTTACCAGGTCTGAGCGGGGTACCGGACAACAACAAACCAAGATTGGAGCACACCAAATGCCTGCTCGACATCCTTCCTGCAAGCCTCCTGAACCTTCGCAAAGTGGGAGTTCTTACCACCTGGCAGATGGTTTGAGATAGTCTTCACAAATGTGGACCATCTCAGATAGATGACATCTACTAGATAGTATCCCTTGTTGTAGTGCCGCCCCTTGATCTCGAAGTTCACCGAAGGAGCATGACCTTCAACAAGCTTGGCAAAGACATGGGAGCACTGCAGTATATTGATGTCATTGTGAGTTCCTGGCATACCAAAGGAGTGCGAAATCCAGATGTCGTGTGTGGCCACTGCCTCAAGTACAACACTACAACCGCCTTTGGCACCTTTTTACATCCCGTGCCAAGCAAATTGATTTTTTTTACATTTCCAATGCATATAGTCGATGCTTCCAAGCATCCATGGAAATCATCTTGCTGCATTCTGTGTTAGGATCCGAGCAGTGTCTTCAGCATTGGGTGATCGCAAATATTGCGGTCCAAACACTGCCACCGCTGTCCTGCAGAACTTGTAGAAACACTCAATGGTCGCGGACTCCGCCATGCGCCCATAGTTGTCTAGTGAATCACCGGGAGCTCCATATGCAAGCATCCTCATAGCTGTCGTGCACTTCTGGAGTGAGGTGAATCCAAGTGTGTCGGTGCAATCCTTCTTGCACTTGAAGTAGCTGTCAAACTCCCTGATGGAATTCACAATCCCGAGGAAGAGCTTTCGGCTCATCCGATAACGACACCGAAATATTTTGTCACCGTGCAGTGGAGCGTCGGTGAAGTAGTCGGAGTAGAGCAAGCAATAGCCTTCCAGTCGATGCCGGTTCTTTGCCTTCAGCCGTCCCGATGCCAAGCCACCTCAACGAGGCTTTGCATTGCTCGCGAGCAGGCTGGCCAAGGCGGCAAGGACCATGAGATGCTCTTCGTCCTGGGCGTCGGCTTCGGCTTCCTCCTCCAGCAGCGCCGCGAGCGCCTCCTCGTCGTCCGAGTCCAACGCCGAGCAGACAAATTGCCGAACACCTGGCTGGCGTGGTAGCACTAGTATAAAATGGGCCTTTAGTCCTAGTTCCAGAGGGCGGTTCTGCAACCGGGACAAAATGTTTGGGACTAATGCCCACTACTTTTAGTCCCGGTTGGCTTACGAACCGAGACTAAAGGAGCTCCACGTGGCCGCTGTCTGGAACGGGGGTGGAGGACCTTTAGTCCCAGCTGGTGTCAACTGGGACAGTCCTGGTTGGTAAAACCAACCAGGACTAAATTTTTTGAATTTTTTTGAAAACAAAATATTTTTTTTTCGAATTTTTTTATTTTCAAATTTCTGAATTATTTGACAATTTAATCTCTAATCACCCTCAATACTGCTCAAGAGTGGATCACTCATTCCAAATCGTCTAACTTACCGGCCGGTCCCATCCTCTCACTACTCCAGCCTAAGTACACTTAACTTCCGAGTTCTATTCTCCCTCGTTTCCAAGTTTGCGCTTGTTGTTTTCCTAATAGTAGTTAGCTGTCAATTCTATTAACCCTTAGGTCTTGATGTCACGTGATTTAATTTTTTGAATTTCAAACAATTATTAAAATAAAAAATTAATAATAATATTGAATTTCAATGAAAATAATATATGTAATAATAATATTTTATTCATTTTTTGCCATTTATTCATTTAATATGGCATAATTAATATCTTTAAATCTGTAAATCGAAGTTCAATAAATAATATATCCATTATTACCAGAAAAATGTGAGGAATCCAAATATGACATCATTAATTTTTAAAATTATTTCTCATATGCCGGAATCAATTGCTTCTTGGTGATGTGAACCGGATGAGAACTAATGAGCTTTCTATGTTTGGCTAAGCACAAGTGTCTGATCTGGATTCATTGATGAAATGGTTATAATTTGTTGATCTGGTACTAGTTAAGGTATAAAATGGTGAATCCCTGAATCACTATATACAATGTCTGTCCAGTTGCAGCAACTGCTGTTATTTGATTTTAGGAGTTGAACTTGTGCCTTAAGTCACATGTTTCACTGTTTGAGTTGAAACTATTATTTTGAAAAACAATAATTATTTAGTAACACTATTATATATTGAATAAGTAGTTTGACCATAGTTTGACCAAAAATTCAAAAAAACTTAAATTTGTGGATTCTAAAAATTTGCAAGACGACCTACGACAGGCGAAAAGGGAATCAGCTTCTCATGCTGAACTTTTAGATATATATACATTTTTTTCGACATCGTATGCAAAAGTTATAGCCATTTTTCTTTTTCATAACACTTTTTTGCAAAACATGTCGAAATTTATGTTTTTTAATTTTCCTAACTAGTAGATGTAGTAACATAACCTCATCTTGAAGGATTTTAATTATTGAAGTTTTTATCATTTTCTTTTATTTTCTTGAAAATTGAAATGGCGATATAGGGGGGTAGAGTTTGAAAATTGCAGAACCCTGTAGTTCGGGATGGTCTCCACACATTCCTACCGTTGACTACATCTGCCAGCACTGTCCCAGCCAGAGTCATAACAAAAGTTAACCAAGCCAGAGTCATCTTCTATTAAAGTGGCAAAAATAATTACTTGTTAATATAGCAAAACTTATTCTATCAACTATTATTAAAGGCTAATCAACTATTAATGCAAACAGTAGAAAAATTATTATTAATTAATTATAAAATTTATCTACTGTTGTCTAACAGAAGCATACCACAACATGTTAAAATCTACAGAAAGAACTAACTAAAAATAATTAAAAACAACAATTAAAGGACTAAAACAACTATATAAGAAAAAACAATACTGTTTTAATTAAAATCCTAATTTAAATTATTCTAAAATAACCAAGTAAATCTTCTTGTGACAACAATCTAACATGTGACTAGGAACAAAAAGAATTAAAATAAACTATTTTTAAACTCAAATTATTCACAATCCAGGGTTTGAAACAAATTTGAACAAATTCAAATCTAAATCATTCAAATTTGAAAACTATTGGCACAAACAGAAACTAGATTTTTTTGAATCTAATGCAAAAATAATCACTAAAAACATCAAATATCCTAAAAGATATAGGCAATTCAAAACAGAAACTAAAAACAAAAAACTAATGGAAAAACAAAAAAGAAACTTTCAGAACCCCTTTAGTCCCGGTTGGTGGTTCCAACCGGGACTAAAGGTCTTACCTTTAATAACAGAAGTGGCCCAGACGCATTTTCCTTCCATTGGAGCCCAGGCACCCCAGTGTCTTTGGGTTCGTCCTGGGATCACCGGGCTTAAAAACGGCCGGGCCGACGGATTTCGGCGTCCTGGGGGCGCGACTGGTTGATTTTTTCGGCGCCGGCGCTTAAAAAGTCGCCCTGGGGGGCCTGCTGGGGGAGCGAGTAAAGATGCTCTGACATAGTGCAAAGGGCCTTGAGATCACCCACAGGAACCAAGAAATCAGGTAGTAAATTTCCATTCTCAAAGTGCCACTGGACCCTAAATTGATGCTGGATTTGCCTAATGCAAATTTATACTTTTGAAAGACCCAGCAGTCAGCACCACTCTTCCATTGAGATTGGTTAATATACTTGTAAGTATAAAATAACTAGGAGAATAAAGCTCGGAATAGAGCTTATCAGGTTAAAGCAGAACCGGGCCCCAAAGATCGAAGTTCGTTTTTTAGGCAAAAAGATCAAAGTTCCTGGATATTTTTAGGGTAATCAAAGCTCCTGATGTGCAGGACAGATGCCAAAGTTCTGCAGGCTTTGGGCTATGGCCCGAAGCTGAAGCTTTGGGAAGAGATACAAATTTCATAAAAACTAAAAGTTTAGATACAAATCTATCTCAAAACAACAAATTTTATTTTTTATAAAATATGTATTTAAATAATCATATTATAAATAAATTCCATCAAAATTATATACCTCCCCAGTCCATAATTACTAGAGGCTGTTGACTTTCAGCGTGATCTTTGAACACTGTCTTATTCAAAATATTAGTTGAAATGTGCAAAATTATAAGTCATACGTCAAATAACTTCAGTGATAAAACAAATTGTCATAAAATATATGATATTTTAACAGATATTTTTAATAGGACGAATGGTGAATGTAACTCAAAGAGTCAACTGCATCGAATATTTTTGTGAGCGGAGGTAGTATTTTACATATTTAAAATGTGAAGTTTTGTGATAGACTGGTGAATTAAACTTGTAGTTTTGTGATACATGCTCAATTTATTTTTTGTGGGTTTCAAATACTGAACTAGGTTGCCCGCCACTATAAATGACGTTACATTCTGGGGCCTACAATGATTTTGATGACAGCCACTGTAAATTCTTTTTGTAGTAGTGTTTGTTGACGTTGGCTAGTACAAATTTGCATAAACCAACATCAACGAAAGAAAATCAGAGGGAGTGTGTCTAACGGTATACTAGATGATACCCCATGCGTTGCAGCAGGAAAATCAACAATAATTTAGAGATATGCCAAATGAACTGATTGTGTGTGGTATTTATTGGAGTGACACATTTCAGCTTGAAAAGTTAACATTGATGCATTTTGTCAATTCTATTCTCACCAAACTACTGAAGTTGCAGCTGCTCATTCGAGGGCTTTGAAGAATATTGCATCGTGACTTACATTGAACATGAT
Source organism: Aegilops longissima (assembly GCA_021605205.1). Classification (NCBI taxonomy): domain Eukaryota; kingdom Viridiplantae; phylum Streptophyta; class Magnoliopsida; order Poales; family Poaceae; genus Aegilops; species Aegilops longissima. Next base: position 112,697 of record JAHIAM010003356.1, on the reverse strand, counting down.
CGAACGTTTTGATGTAGGCTACAGTGTGATTGACAAGAAAGAGAACAACACGGTATTTAACAGATGAAAATGAAGGAAAGCTAACTGATAATTACTTCGGCCCAACTCTCACCCAGCCAAAGATCTAAAAATCCAAAAGGCATCTTTGAAGATTCATAAAAAAATCAATTGATAAAGAAAATAGTAATTTAAATGTAACTCTGAGGCAAAGGCTATTAGAAAAAAAATCTGAATGTACAACACATGTGACCAGAACTTGCAAGGGAATAATTGCAGGGAAAAAGGAGCTAACAACGGCAGATGATTATATCCATGAGCACAAACATATGGAGTTTTTTCTTTTGCAGCGAAAACCTATGGAGTCTGACGCCCTTGTCTTCAAATATCATACTTGCACAAAGTATGTTATGGAGGGAAAGGTTACATGAAATAATACAATTGTGCACTTGGAAATATATTAAAACTGAATTCCTATGAGACCAAGTGATTATCTTGTTGCACATCTGGAATTTAGAAAATTGAGAATTAGAAATGGGTTAGTTTATTTGTAGAAATATCTTGGCCTACCTAGTTGCCTTCTAGCCATAATAGCAGGATCCTACAAACAGACAACTGAAAATAAACAATAGTTAGTGCGGATAAATTTGGCTTCCTTTTTTAGTGGACATGAAGATGAGGCAAAAAAAAAAAAAAAATTCCTGCTCAAATAATTCCAACAAAACATATATAATTTTGCACAAGATAAGCCTAAGATAAAAATATAGAAAACTATATTAAATTAAATTGCTTACAATGGAAAACATAAACCAATAAACCGCAAAATAGTTAAGAAGGGCATGGTTAATAAAACACACTTAGAGACTTGTTGAGTGGCTATTGTAAGCCAGGACTGTTGCTAGAGCTCACCCCTAAGGAAATTGTGAAATGAACTGCCATCCATGCTTCTTAAGGAAAAGATGCGTCTCAATCATTAGAACATACTATAGTAACCTGAAGAAAGTTTCCAAAGTTCTTTGTTGAGAATAATCTTTCGGGTCGATATTAGTTCTAGTTTACCAACGTTTTTTTTTTTTGCATGTCAAGTATTACAGACCAGATGCTTCCGAATTTGAGTTAGAACTCTGAAGACCAGTGTGTTGGAGCCGAGAGCTCCGGCGAGGCCTAGATCACTATCTCGAGGAGAACCAGAGGTAGACGAAGACACGGGAGTTTTTGTGCTGCGCACAGTTCTGCAGCTTTTCTCATTAATCTTCAGCTTATTTGTACATCAACTAGGAAAGCGAAAAACCCTCCACGCCGCCGAGCCTACCGGATGTGCCATCCCACATCGCCCGTCGTGTGTGAGGTGGGTGCGGGCCGAGTCCTACGCTGCATGCCATCTCATGAGCTCACAACGGCCGCACTAATCTAGCTAGCTACTAACTGAAAACGAAAAACAGCTTCTGCGTGTACATGCACACGAGTCAGAGCCGGTTATTCAGCTAACAAAAACTATCCTAACAGGCAAAAGGATTACAGGCTCAACAATTCACCCCCTAATCCTTGTGCCCTGGGATCACCTTGACGACGCCGAGCTTCTGTCGGAGCTCAATGAACTTGATTCTGCCCAACGCCTTGGTGAGCACATCGGCAAGCTGTCCGTCAGTGCCGACATGGTCGACATCCACCTTGCCATCTTCAATGCATTCACGAATGAAATGATATCGTATGTCAATGTGCTTACTTCTTTCGTGATGCACTGGGTTCTTGCTGAGCTCGATTGCCGACTTGTTGTCGACACGCAGCTTCGCCGTCGTTGGCGCGTCGCCGGTGAGCTCACCAAGGAGCCTGCACAGCCACACGCCCTGGCATGCTGCGGATGCCGCCGCCATGTACTCAGCCTCGCAAGACGAGATGGCGACGACCTTTTGCTTCTGAGATATCCACGTGATCGCGCTGGAGTCGAGGAAGAATACCACACCAGTCGTGCTCCGGCGATCATCAACGTTGCCGGCGTGATCACTGTCGCTGTAGCCGATCACCTCCGGCGCTGAATTACTTCCCCGCTTGTAGCAGCAACCGTACTCCAAAGTCCCGCTAACATAACGGAGAATCTGCTTCACCGCATTCCAATGCGTTTCTGCAGGCGCCTCCAGATACCTGCTGACGATGCCGACGGCGTAGGTGATGTCGGGTCGAGTGTTGCAGAGGTATCGAAGGCTGCCGACCACGCTTCTGAATCGTGTGGCATCCACGGCGTCGCCGGCGCCAGTCTTGGACAGCTGGAGACGATTCTGCATTGGAGTGTCGCTAGCGTTGCACCCCCTCATCCCTGCAGCTTCGAGGATCTTCATGGCGTAGGTGCTCTGACACAGAGTGATCTCTCCGTCTTTCTGACGTACCTCGATTCCAAGATAATAGCTCAGGAGTCCGAGATCGCTCATGTCGAACACACTGCGCATCTGCTCCTTGAACGCGATGTCGTCGATGCTGCCGCCGGTGATGATCAGATCGTCCACGTACACGCCAACCAGCAGTGTCCCTGCGCCGGTGCTCCTCCTGTACACCGCATGCTCGAGGGGGCTGCGCTCGAAACCAAGCGACGCGAGCGACGCGTCAAGCTTGGCGTACCACGCTCGGGGCGCCTGTTTCAGGCCGTACAGAGCCTTCCGAAGACGTAGTACCTTTCCCTCCTCGCCGGCGATGACAAAACCCGGCGGCTGGTGCACGTAGACCTCCTCGATCAAGTCGCCGTTCAAGAACGCCGACTTGACATCCATGTGATGGACTTGCCACCCTTGCCGCGCCGCCAAAGCCAGCAACAGCCGTACTGTTTCCATGCGGGCCACCGGCGCGAACACCTCGTCGTAGTCCACGCCTTGCCGCTGTGAGTAGCCCTTCGCCACCAGACGCGCCTTGTGCTTCACAATCTTGCCGGCGGGATCCCTCTTGACCTTGAACACCCATTTGAGCCCTATCGCTCGGTGCCCAGGCGGGAGCGCGGCGAGCTCCCAGGTCTTGTTCTCACGGATCGCGACCAGCTCGGCGTCCATGGCGCGCATCCAGCATGCCTCCTCCAGCGCTTCATCGACGCCAGCGGGTTCTTCAGCAGCGATGAGGCAGAGACCCACTTGGTCTTCTCTCGCCGCTTCTACCTCAGCCAGTACATGTGTCATCTTGCGGTAGCGCGTTGGCGCATGGTCGAGGTCGTGCCGCTCCCAGTCGTCACTGGGCGGCGTAGCCCAGCCGTCGTCATCAGGGGCTGGAGAGCACGCTGGCGTCGTCGGTGTGGCCGGACTGCTTCCCGGTGCGCAGGAGCTCGGTGAAGAGGATGATGAGGACGACGACCCGTCTGAGCTCGACGAGGAGGGCTGCACGTCGACGCTCTGTTCGTCGCTGTAGACGACCACAAAGTGTTCGTCCGTGGGAGTTGCCGCAGCGCCTGGCGCCGGCGTCCAGTCCCACTTCCTCCGTTCTTCAAAAACGACGTCACACGTGACGTGCACCTTGTTCGTGGCCGGATCAAACACCCTGTACGCCTTGGCTCCTTCGGCGTACCCGATGAAAATCATCGGCGTTGAGCGATCGGCCAGCTTGTCGATGCCGGGGCCGACTCGCTTGACATGGGCGACGCACCCGAATGTGCGCAGATGATGGACCGCCGGCTTCTTCTTGTGCCACGCTTCGTACGGCGTCTGCCCGTCGACGCTGCGTGTGGGGGATCGGTTGAGCAGGTAAACCGCGGTCTTGACCGCGTCGCCCCAGAACATGGCGGGCACGGTCATGCTCTTGAGCAGGCACCGCGCCATCTCCACCACGGTCTGGTTGCGCCTCTCGACCACGCCGTTTTGCTGCGGCGTGTATGGCGCGGTGGTGCAGTGCTTGATCCCTCCATCTTCGCAGTACAGACGGAACTCAGTGGAGTTGAACTCGCCGCCCCGATCAGAGCGGAAAGCCATGAGCCGGCGTCCAGATTCAGCCTCTGCAATGGCCTTGATCTTCTTGAAACGTTGAAACGCCTCGTCTTTGGATTTGATCACCTCCAGCCACATGTAACGTGAGTGATCATCAACAACCAGTAGGAAATACCGATTACCTCCGGTCGTCGCTGGCTTGATTGGACCGCAGAGGTCCGTGTGGACGAGCTCGAGCGCGTGCTCCGCGCGGTACGCCGAGGCTTGCGGGAACGGGAGCCGGTGCTGCTTGCCCAGGGCGCATCCGTCGCAGTACTGGTCGACGCGGTCGACGAGGGGCACGCCATTTGCCATCTCTAGGCGCGCGAGTTCGCGCAGCGCCCTGAAGTTGAGGTGGCCGTAGCGCGAATGCCACAGCCATGCCGTGTCGTCGCCGCTCGCCAGCAGGCACACCGGCTTGGTTAGCGTCAGGGGAAGGACGTAGAGACGCCCAGCGTTGCGTGCCACGCGCGCGAGCAGCCGCCCATCCGGATTGCGGAGGCGAAGGACCCCGTCGTGGATCACCGTCTCGCAGCCGAGCTCGTCCATCTGACCAATGCTCAGGATGTTGCTGCACAAACGGGGTATGTAGTATACCTCTGCAAGCGTCAGGTGTTCCCCGCTGCGGCACTTGAAGAGGATCGTCCCACTCCCCTCGATCTGCACACTGGAGCCGTCGCCGAGCCTCACGGTCCCCCGCGCTCCCACGTCAAGCTCGGAGAAGATCTCGCGGCGACCGGACATATGATTGCTAGCCCCGGTGTCCAGATACCAGGAGGTGTCGCAGGTGCCGCCCTCCTGAGCAGCGCGCGCCTGGGAGCGTTCCTCATTGAGAAGAACCCGCTCGACCGGGCGCTCAGTGGTGACCGTGAGCGCGGTGACCGTGGCGAGCAGAAGTGCCGCCTCGTCGTCCTGGTTGCCCGCGACCGCAAGGTTCGCCTGATCCTTGCGTTCATGACGCGGCTCGGTGCAGTGCTTCGAGAAATGCCCAGGTTTGTTGCAGTTGTAGCACTTCACCTGAGACATGTCGCGTTCTCCGTTCGGCGCGCCGTCGCGGCCGCCGTTTCCGCCGCCGCCCTGACCGCCACCCCGACGGGGCTTGCCGCGGCGACGATTCGGGCCCCCGCCTTGTCCACCGGACCCGCCTGGCCCGCCGGAGCCACCATGGCCGCCGCTCTGGCTGCCGCCCTGGCCTTGGACGCGCTGGTTCTTGCGCGCGTTCCACTGCGCCTCCGTCATCAGGAGCTGGGGCCCACTGCCTCCACCTTGATCGTTGGTGAGTTAGCGCTCCTCCGCGGAGCGCAGACGGCCGACGAGCTCCTCAACTGAGAGCGTGTTGAGGTCGAGCATCGTCTCGATGGCGAGGGCGATCTGCATGTAGCGAGGCGGGACGACGCGTAGAAACTTCTGTACCACTCTCACCTCGTCCATGGTGTCGCCGAGCGAGCGCAGATTGTTGACGAGCGAGGTGATCCGCATGCCGAACGCGTCGAGCGTCTCACTGTCGCGGAACGTGATCCCCTCGAACTCGGAGCGCAGCCGTTGCGCCGTGGCTTCTCGCACGCGCGCGACTCCCATGCGCATGGTTTTGATCGTATCCCATGCCTCCTTCGCAGTCTTCTTCACCACGATCGTACCCACCATCTCTGGCGGAATGGATCGTAGGATGGCCGCCAGCGCCGACTTGTCGTTGGGGACGCTCGACGGGTTTCCTTCCACCGCGTCCCACATCAAGTTTGCCTCCATGTTGATCTGCATCAGCATAGACCACTCGAAATAGTTTGTCGGCGTGAGCATAGGCCACACCGTGGTGCCGCTCGGGACGAGGCGCTCCTGGACCGTGCGCTCGTGGACGACGACCTCCTTGCCGTACCGGCGGGTGCGGCTGCGACCGCGGCTACGACCGCGATCGGGGGTTGGCGAGCGCGCGCCACCGCTGCCGCTGCCGTCGCCCTGGTGGGCTGCAGTGCGCGCCGCTGCCGAGTTCGCCGGAGAGGTCGAGCCGGCCATGGTCACCGAGGAACAACGCGGCTCTGATGCCACTTGTTGGAGCCGAGAGCTCCGGCGAGGCCTAGATCACTATCTCGAGGAGAACCAGAGGTAGACGAAGACACGGGAGTTTTTGTGCTGCGCACAGTTCTGCAGCTTTTCTCATTAATCTTCAGCTTATTTGTACATCAACTAGGAAAGCGAAAAACCCTCCACGCCGCCGAGCCTACCGGATGTGCCATCCCACATCGCCCGTCGTGTGTGAGGTGGGTGCGGGCCGAGTCCTACGCTGCATGCCATCCCATGAGCTCACAACGGCCGCACTAATCTAGCTAGCTACTAACTGAAAACGAAAAACAGCTTCTGCGTGTACATGCACACGAGTCAGAGCCGGTTATTCAGCTAACAAAAACTATCCTAACAGGCAAAAGGATTACAGGCTCAACACAGTGTACTTCTTTTAGCACACAAAAAAAAAAGACAATTAGGGCCCCTGATTGGTCTTGACATTGTATTTATGATATGCTGGAATCAAATTAAATAATTAGTTGTGTAGATCTAAATGGACTCAATCAGTCTGCGTTGTGTTTCTAAGTTTTTGTTTCTTAACAGATCCTTATTGCTTTACCTTTCCAAAGGATAAATTGTCACTATTTTATCCCTCATTCATGAAATTATTTCTGGTCCAAAGATTGAATTGTGCAAATAAAGTGTGAATGAAGAAACTCCTTGAATGTTGAACCTTGTTGTAATCCTTGCGCTGCTCCAAGCTTCTCTGCATTTTTAGTACACCAGATTACTATAAGAATCTGTAGTAGGATAAATTTTGGTGCGTCAGTCTAGATATCATGAAAAATTTGGAGAATATTCATCACCGTAAGAATGTTGGGAAAGGAGAATTTACATGATCGTGGAGGCCAAATTTCAGCACCTTCAGCGACTTGAAATGGTAGAAAGGCCTTAATGCTACGCTATAAGATCTATGAATGATGGAACGTTTAAAAAAAAGCAAGGCTAATGTTACAGTTAGCTTTCCAAGCCTCAACAAGTATTTGCCTACAGTATAATTTTCAGCAATTTGCAGCACATAAACAGTCGCATGGAAAATACCACACACAAAAAAGTAAAGTATTAACAAATGGCTCCCTGTTTGGTTCAGTGTAAACGACATAAGCAAACCTCATCTGACCGGTGGTGACAACTCGTTCGCCGTTGCTGGAACAGCCCCCACAGATGGCTCTGGGAGCTGTAGTAGTGAAGGCCCGGTCAACTGTCTCAAACCCCTCCTCCCATGTGCTGAACCGTCTGACATGATCGGCAGTGGTGTTAATGAGTAGGCCCAGGACGTCATGCTGGACACCTTCAACGGTCGAGTGTTCATCTAGATCAAGGAGTTGTTGGAGACTTGGAGGTGAGAAAGTTCAGGTTGAAGAAGAAGAGGTAATGGCGTCAATGGCACCCATCCTTCATCCTCGGCTGAAGCGACAAGTTCAGTGGTTTGACGCCATTGGTCACAAGATACCGGATGCGTCGTTGCAACAAGTAGTGTTGTGGCACCGTGAGGCCTCCGCAGTCGGCACGAATCGTGTGAAATTGATAGGTTGCATACATAAATAAGTTAGTGGGGATGAACTTTTTAGGTATATAGGACATGACCAACGATAAGTGCCAGCCAACCAACCCAAATTTCGACCGGTCGACATGCACACGTTAGATCAAGATTAGATTTCCTCGTCTTCCTGACATGAACCTCCGATCTGAACGCATGCAAACAAAAAAAAGAACCTCGCAAAGCCCGTTGGTCCAACATACCACCCACCACCCGCCTGCGCTCATCCTCGACTAGCCGTGCCACCCTCACTTGCCCGACATGGCGACATCACACTCCATGTTGGATTTAGAACACTACATAAAATTGCCGGAGTGTACGTCCTATGTACAAAGCTAACTTGCAAGCTAGCATGCGAGCAGCTTAATTAATCAACAGTAGCATAGGGCTCTTGTAGAAAGATCTGGGCTAGCTACAACAAAATCACACGATGGTTGTAGCTTTTTGCACGCTAGTCATAGCTTCTGGGCTCGTCGGTGGTAGCTTTTTTGTCACCGGTTGCAGCTTCCGTGCTCAACTGTTGTAGCTTTTTTTGTCACTGGTCATAGCTTCCGTGCTTGCTGGCCACAACTTTTTTTATGCCGGATTGTAGCTATGAATTGCACGGTGCAGCTTCGCATCGCCGGCCGGAGCATATCATCTGCTGTAGCAATTATCTTTGCTAGTTCCAGCACCCGCCAGTGCCGGTCGTAGCATTGGTCGTTGCTAGTTCTAGCAACTGCAATCACTGGTGGTAGCATCTGTCGGGACGACATAGCATCATGGTTTGCTAGTTGTAGCATCCGCCTTTGCCAGTTCCAGCATCTGCTATCACTGGTTCCAGCATCCATTGTAGCTGGTTCCAGTAGAAACCGGTTGCAGCGAAAGTCGTTTGTCGGTTCCAGCAGGGCCACGCACTGGTTCCAACATCGCCATATCAAGTTTCCAATATGGGTGTCGGTTGTAGCACCGCTCCGCCGAGGACGTAGGAGTGCGCGATGCAGGTCACGGCACTGATGCACAAAAGTTGTATCTCCAAGAAAAATGCCAGTCTGGCATTCCCCAAGAGGATGAGCAAAGTCGCAGTCATGAGAAGTTGTGGTTTGCGTCAACAACAAACGGCTGCCTCTGGCTGGGCGGCCACGAAGGGAAGGAGAAATTGGGGCGAGCGCGGCCACAAAATCGACGGAGGCAACGTGGCCTTGTAGCATAGTGGCTTGAGCAATTTCATGGCGGATTGCTACGGAGCAGCAACGTGGTTGTGTGTGGCCTCATGAAATATGTGGATGCGTGTGAGCAAGCGCGACCGACCACAAATTTGAAGCATTTCCATAGGATATGTTCTCTCGACATAGAGCTGACAGCAACGAAGGCTGAGAGCCTAATGTGTAAGGATTTGGGAATACCGAGGCAAACTCTTTTGACCTTCAGTAATACAATACTGGTCCAGCCATTTCATATATTAGTTGTCGCTGATTTAGTACAACATTTACTAAGTTGCTACTAAATCAGCTACAATTAATATAGAATGGATGGAGTACATTCGTAACACAAACACAAACTCTTTTGGTTACTCCTTATTTAGGCATGTTGATGATGTTCCCATCCCACAGCGTCAGGTGCAAATTAAGTACCATGATGATTATATCAAATTGGCGTGGCTATAGCCTCAAGGGGCGTAGCCATGGACAAGTTCACCCCAAGCCTTTCACCCATGTCTAGCCCCTTCTTCTCCACGTCTACGGGAAGCCTCCACTCAAAGCGATGCAGCAAGGACGCGAGCATGAGATGAACCACATGCGGCAGCAGGAATGGCGCCGGAGGATGAAGCCGGAACGTCTCCTTAACGATGGCTTGGAGGTACTTGAGCTGTCCAATGTCGGACTCCTCGACCTGCTCTTTAGAGCCTATCACTTGGTCGAGCTCTTCGCGGGCTCTCGACATGCATGATGGATTCAGTAGCAGCTCCGCCGTCGCCCATTCTACGGTGGCTGAACTTGTATCCGTCCCAGCACTGAACAAGTCCTGATCACATGCATGTACCGTACGTACGTGAGCTATACATTTGTTGCTAAATTTCGGTATAGATGCATGTTTGCAATTGCAAAAAGAGACTCGGTAAAAAAACTTGGAAGATATATACCGAAATCAATGAGAGGACCGTCTGGCGCTCGAAGCCCTGGTCATCGTCGGTGTTGCGGTAGTCGAGCAACATGTCCAGGAAGTTTTTCTTGGTCGGCTCACCTGCGGCGGCGGCGCGGTCCCGCATCTGACTCTCGATCCGCTCGCCGATCATGGCATGCAGCCACATGAACAAGCCCTCGATGCGTCTCCTCAAGCCCTGCAGGTCTAGCCACGCAACTTCAGGGATGAAGTCAGATAGGTTTGGCAATCCGACGGTCATGTTTAGCTCTGCGAGCATGGCCTTGAAGTCGGAAGGCATGACATGGCGATCATCGAGGACGGCCAACTCAGTTGAGAAGATGGTGGAGGAGAGCAGGTTAAGCGTCGTCGTAAATCCCAAACGTCCGACGCGAATGGGTGTGCCCTCTTGTGCCAGCTGTGTCACGTGGGAGACGAGTTGCTGAACCTTCTCCCGGCGCAGAGACTGGTGCATGTCGAGGCGGTGCGGTGCAAAGAGCTCACCCGAGCACACCTTGCGTAGGGCGCGCCAACGTGGGCTGCTGGTTGGAAGCCAGCCCATGGAGTGTGTGTTGTGCGCGAACACGTGGGTGCCGTCTGGGATGGTGCGCCCCGAGAAAGCTGCATCATGGCGCTGGAGGATGTTACGGGCGGCATCTGGGGAGGAGGCGACGATGGTGGTGATGGTGCCTAGGCGGAGCGCCATGATCGGGGCGTGGCGCTCTGCGAGACGCGCGAGGGAGCGGTGTGGTAGTGCACCCAGGGAGAGGAGGCTGCCCACGAGTGGCAGCGGGCGAGGACTGGGGGGAAGGTTGCGACGACTATCGGCTAAGAGGCCTAAGAGGTACACAGAGGAGCTGATGAGGATGAGAACTACAGTGCAAAACAAGAGGAGCTCCATGGTTGGTGATCACTTGGTGAGCTGAGCTCGCTGCAACATGGAGCACTTTATATAGGAGGCAGACTACGTGTAATAAAATATGACCAACAATTATTGTGTTGTACAAACCCCATGTGATATATATAACTTAACTTTACCTACCAATATATCAAATATGCTTGGCAACAGGTTGGATGGGGTTGAGTCTAAAACTATCGCACATATCTGTGTAGAAGTTTATATATGCCTTGCGTTGGATTTATGAAACTGTCGAAACGATTGTTTCAATAGAGCAAATGTCCATATTGTTTTGCAGGTTATCTTCTGCGCTACAAGATGGATCCGTACTGGTCCTTTCAACACCACGCAGAAGTGCGGGAGTTTACGGTATCCTTGTGCAACCACTGAAAGATGGTACTGGTAGCACATGATACGGTTCAATATGTAGTAGGCTATGTACATCGGCATATATCCCTCTTTCTACCCGTTGTGGCCTTTTATTTTATTTTTTAGTTATTGACACTTATGTACAATAGCTTGATACACCTTCTCTTCATTTAATAACTGATTTTGTGTATCCCAATGATCTTCTTGAGAAAAAGACGTACGTGTAATCGCACCACAAAAGTGATCTGGCTGGTTGCACAGCAAAAGTGGTCTGGCTGATCGCACCACAAAAAATGCAATCAGTGAGAGGTAGTTGCCATATTCGAAAAATGTCATTCAAGGGTGCAACATCGTTTTCGGTGGTAGTAGGAATGATGATGCATGTGTACTTTCTTCTAGCATCCGATCTATGAACCTCACTTTTATTTCTTTCTTTTTGCAATCATGCATGGCATGATGGTAATTGCGGAGGAAAAGGATGGCGAAAAATATCATGAGCAGCGCACTGTGTTTATTACTAATACTCCCTCCTCCGTTATGGGAAACACATAAATTTCTATTTGAGGCAGTTGACTATTCAGTTATGTTTGACCAATTATCTTGTTTAAAGAAATTCTAGTAAATATTATATATTTTGTTTATTAGAAAATGTATTTGAAACATGACTTCAAAATTTTCACATTTGAACCAATCTTTTAAATAAAAGTGATGGTCATAGGTGACGCTAAAACTCAACTGTCTCAAATAAAAAAGAGCGGGCAATAATATGTACTAAACAATAATAAATATCTTAATAACTATAGTGGGCTAAAAAAGAAGAGATGGTTTTTTTTTGTAATGAGGCGATCAATCCATGCATGATTTGATGATGATGCAGTGCGGTAGATGTCGTGTCTCATAAACCGTAAGCTTATACTCCCTCGGTCCATTATGTTATCTTGCCGTTCAAAACTTGATCCACAACGTAGGCATTCAAGTAAATTGATTCCTAGGCCCAACGTTGATGTCTCCTCTGTCTGCCACTTTCTTCATCCACCCCACCTCCATCCTCTCGATCGCATGCATGTCTGTAGACCACAAGGTGAGTTTACTTCTGTAGTAGCAAGTGCTGCGTCAGGATCTAATGATGTACTAGTGACCAAATTGAATGATCTATTGCTGGAGTCGACTCCACAAAATCGAAGCCAATTAGTTGCCTCACACCTTTTCCTGCAAACCTAATCTTTATTTTGCTACTTCCGGCCACATTGTTACGCAACCCCGGGTCCGCTAACACCAGCGTTTCCGACCCACCTGTGTCATCAGGCCCAACCGAAAAGCAATACCGACTTATAAGAGGCCTTGCCCCCCCTCAAAAAGACTAGCCCGTTAGGAGGGGACACCCCCGCCCTTATAAGTCGTTTTATGTCTCCTCCCACAACCAATGTGGGACTAAACCCAACACACATCGTGCTTTATTTTGTAGGCAGCAGTGTCAGAACAAGTTGCTCTTATCTTACTGCATGATTGGAACAGAAAGGCTTCATGTATGTTGGACCCCAACTAAGTGTGTTAGTTGAAACATCTCAGTCGATTGGTGGTCCTTTTAGGTATTATTTTGCTGTCAGTGGGACACTAGGATGCGATGCAAGCACGCCTTAGCACCAGGACATACATATACAAATATTTGTCAAGTTGCTCTTTCTTTTATGGACTGCATTATCGCGTAGATAAATGTTTCTTTGCTTTTTCTGCCATGAGTGTTTCGTAAACTCCGATGTACGTCTACTAAATTGTGCCCTTGGCTAAAACCTTATCTTTACTCACTTTACATGTTGGCCTAAACTTCACTTGGTTCTGAATATGATGACCACAAACATGGCAGCCGTCGGTAGTCACTGGGTCGTATCCCCGGGGGTGCAGGTTTGGGCGCTTCCTACGAAGAAGGTGCCGACCCGGACGCGGTGGCTGGTGTCGGGCTTAGGCGTGAAATTAGGTGTCTTTCAGTCCTCCTACCGTGTTTGGGTGATCATGCTGTGAGCGGTTGGTGGTGCCTAGGGGCATGGATGCCGGGGCGGTGGTTCTGGATGGCGGGCGTCACGGTTGGCTTTCTGGCAGGCTATTTGGTGGCGATGGTGGCTCCACCTCTTTGTCATGTAGGCGGCAAGGGGTGTAGTAGCGGGAGGCTTTGTTCTGCTCTGGCAGTGCCCTCTGGTGTGGATAAGTTGATCCTCGTTGTGTTGGCGACCGGGACTCCTCCTTGTGGCGGTGTATGCGACTTTCTGAGCTAAAGATTTGCCATTATCTGACTCCAACAACGACGGTGCCTGTGGGTGCTATTTGTTTCATGAAGACGTCATCATGGATTTCATTCTTGTGCCAGGGTGACGTTGTCCTGGATTATGGGTCATTCAGCATGTTGTCAGCCAGCCAGGTGGGCTGGGTCAAGGAACCCATGGCGGTTCACCAGCGGGCCATCTCAAGAGGGCCCACGACACACAGAAGAAACATCCCCGAAGACTTGGCACATACTCCAAGAATTAGAGGACATTTACAACACATTTTATCTTCTGCATCGCCGACCTAATTGTAACCCTAGACACCACCCCCTCCAGTATATATACAAAATCGAGGGGTGGGCTCGTGGAGAACACATTACAATATCGTGGTTGATCAACCTATACTTTGTACTCCATAAAAATCAATACAACACAAGCAAGATGTAGGGTTTTCTTTCTTCGGAGAGTCTGAACCTGGGTAAACCTTGTGTCTTTGTTACCATCGCAACTAGCCTACTAGCTCGGGATCCCCTAAACGAGATCTACCGGAATCAACTCCTACATAGGTGGCCCATGCAGGTCTAGCTATGTAGTCGCTGCGATTCAATGGAGATCAAGATCGACGATCAGGTCGGCGCTAGCATGACCTTTGTGCTAGGCCAAACCTTTGTTTTCGGCAGCATCGTCATATTCGCCAATTCGGCTGGCCGTCTAGGCCAGATCAGAACTCCTCGTCGGAACGCTAGATCTGGCGACCTAGAGGTAGACTTCTTGATTTAGGTGTCAAGCTAGATTAAGGAGCAGCGGAACACACTCGTCCTCATGCCAATGTCAAATCAGGCTCGGGACGAAGGCAATAACCTGTCGTTGGACCTGACCATAAACTTGGACCTGACGACCGATCTTTGGGAGTCAGGCAATTGATCTGGCACCACGCAAACACCCCGGATCGATATCAAACCGCAGCACGGGAAAACCGCCCCTTGCGTTTGATGTCAGATTAGCCTGAAAGGGAGCACGAGAGGAATCTCCCGTTCCCATTGATAAATCTGGCCGAGGGATCAGCAGCCTTCAGCAATCGTAGTCGAAAGCTATCGTCCGGAGCCAAATTTTTGTTCCCACCCACCCCCCATCTCGGCGCGACCAACGAAGGATCAATTGACGACGCTTATGCCGCCGAGTACAATGGATACACACCGACATATGGGGAAGCACTGGCCTTGGAGATGGTGCCCAGCCTGGGAAAGTTGGTCCAGAATATCACCCACACATGGCACGCCCCGACACGCTTAGATGGCGGAAATATCAATGCACATGTTATCCAGCCTAGGAAAGTGGGACCAGAATTTTATTAGCTGAATTTTGTGGATTCTCATATCTGAATATGGGCTGTAGCAAGCTCAGACTTGTACAGTGCAAATATACCCCAGATCTTTTTTGCTACCTTTCATTTCTCCAGTATCGACAAGAAGGGATTGTTGGTGTAGTGCAAAGTACTAATAAAGAGGACTCGTTTTTATTAGCATACATGTTTCAGCAGCAGCTCAAGCTCAAGCAACTAAAAATCGATTTTGGAACCTCTCATTTATGTATTACTAGGAAGCTTTGATTTTGATTTGTACAATAAGAAGTTTTAAAACCAAAGCATAGATTTTGATTTGTGCACAAATTAAGCCGGGATATTAGATTATGGCAGAGGCTCCGATTTCTTCGGTATAAAGCCTAGATTTTGATTTCTGTGATACACATTACGCTCAGATCCTTTTAGAGTAACAAGCTTTGAATTGCGTATTAATTCAGTTTTGCCAAGTCTCAGACTAAGACTTCATTATGTCCTTTGATCTTGCATCGAGATTCGTATAAAAAATCCTTTTCAGTTTTTTCTTTTTCTCCTTATACTATATCACCTCACTGAGACTTGGTTAAGTCTCAGTCGACTGAGACCTAGCCACGCCCTTGTGTATTATAGGAAGGAGATGTCGACCTTGAGCCAACAATCATTGTACCAGATCATACTTGGATTGATGACTGCCGGATAAAGAAATTTCCCGCTACCTAGATCTGGTCATCTGATCCAAGGGTCTTGTGCTGCTCACAGCTCACTGTTACCTCTCAAAGATCAAGTGGCAATCAAGATCCGGCTGCCATCTCTCCAGTCGATTCCAGCTCCACCACACTACTAAAAAATTGATCATCTCTTCAATTTGGTGTGCACTTTCTTTT
This sequence comes from Aegilops longissima, assembly GCA_021605205.1. Lineage (NCBI taxonomy): Eukaryota > Viridiplantae > Streptophyta > Magnoliopsida > Poales > Poaceae > Aegilops > Aegilops longissima. The sequence continues at coordinate 97,298 of JAHIAM010003356.1, read as the reverse complement.
GGGTGCAAGCCACACGATAGTCTCTGCTGAGTGAATGTGACTATCCTACTTTTCCAAAAAAAAAAAAAGCATGTGGATGTGTGGAAGGTAGTCATAATAAGGAGTAATTTTGTTGTTCTTCCAGCTCAAGCCACTGAACCCTGCAAGGCTGCAACTTCTTACCATTAGAAATTAGGTAAGAACTGATTACATGAAGAACTACAATGATTACTTTTCGGAAAGTGATAGGGAAACAATGATGGACCAACAACCACACTGATCACATAAAGAAGTGCAAGTTAGGCTGTCTCTTGCATGATTTGCACCAGCCCAGAGTTCATTTGAGTGAGCAGCAACAATCATCTAGCTAGTGGAGTAGCACAATAATTGATGGCCTCAGACTCGGATCGCCTTCATGCGCTCAAGGCCTTCGACGACACCAAGGCCGGCGTCAAAGGCCTCGTCGATGCGGGCGTTACCACCATCCCCTCCATCTTCCACCACCCACTGCCCATAGAGCACACATATCATGAACACCACTTCACCATCCCGGTCATCGACCTCGCGGCTGCCACGGGTGGTACTACTACCACACCATCCAAGCGAGCTGAGCTGGTTGCAGCGGTGAAGGCGGCCGCGGAGACGGTGGGCTTCTTCCAGGTAGTGAACCATGGCGTGCCCATGGCGGTCATGTCGGAGATACTCATGGCGGTGCGGGGATTCCACGAGGAGCCGGCGGAGGCCAAGGCACCGTACTACAGCCGTGACCTTGGTCGGCCCGTGAGGTATTGGAGCAACTTCGACCTGTTCCAATCACCGGCGGCCCAGTGGCGCGATACCTTGTTCATGGAGACGACGCCGGAGCTGCCGCCACCGGAGGAGATCCCAGCCACGTGCCGGCCCATCGCGCTGGAGTACGCGAGGCTGATGCAGCAGCTGGGACGCACCCTGCTTGAGCTGCTGTCGGAGGCGCTGGGCCTTCGCAGTAGCCACCTGGAGGAGGACGCGGCATGTCTCGAGAGGCTCGCCGGCCACTACTACCCGTCCTGCCCGGAGCCACACCTGACGCTGGGCACCACACGCCACTCCGACCCTTGCTTCCTCACCGTGCTTCTCCAGGACGCTGTCGGCGGCCTCCAGGTGCTACTCAAAGAAGACTACAAAGGTGGCGGCAACAACAACAGCAACAGTAACAACAGCAACAACAACAACCACAACAAGTCGTCTGGTGTGTGGGTGGATGTGCCGGCGGTGGACGGTGCGCTGGTGGTGAATGTCGGTGACTTCCTGCAGATCGTATCCAACGACAGGTTCAAGAGTGTGGAGCACCGCGTGGTGGCCCAGAGCACCGGGCCTCGCGTCTCCGTGGTCTGCTTCTTCCGAAGACAGGACGCGCCCACGTCCACCAGAGTGCTAAGGACAATCGTCACAGACAGCGAGGCGCGCTTCAGGAGCACGACGATGGCAGAGCTGATCCGGCACAACAGGGCCAAGGGCCTCGACGGCAGCTCTGCGCTGCAGCACCTGAGGCTCTGAATCAATCTGATCGAAACTACCTAGCACATACGGTCTACAAGATGAATACATGCACACCGAAAGGCAGTAAAAACTTAAGCATGTACCGTGTTCACTATACCAGGCAATAAATACATGCATGTAAGGGCAGCCCGATGGACATAGCTCCCTCTTGTGCATGGTCCGACCACTTTGGATTTATTGTATGCAGCCGTTTCCTAAATATATATGCTGTTAATAACATGCATATGTGATATACAAAATCGCAAGACCATCATATTACACGAAACTACGAGACCATCATAGAGTGTTTTCCATGAGGAGATAAAAAAAACAGCAAGATAAAGAGAAACATCAGGATAGAGGAGGTACATAGAAAGGGCAAGCTAGGTGGCTGAGAGTAGTAAAGAGCAAAACAGGAGGAGCTGCTTGCGCGGGCCGCCTTCGTATCGCCGTGCCCACAATATCGTGTCGTCAGCAGTGCGACGGAGAACATCCGCAGGCCCGCAGGCAACTGAGATGAAGACCACGTTGTTCCGGGCCTTCCAAACATGCCATAGAAGGATGTAGAGGCCATCCCTCCATTCCCTTGTTGGATAGCTTGTTTCCTTCTAGAATCCAGAGGGTCAACTTGACTCGTCCGGCATGCCGCGCCATGGATTTCATCATCTATAGAGCTTACCATCACCTGGACTTCTATGATACACTGTTTCAGATCAGTGCAAGGCCTGAAATATTGTACTGCCCTGCTTTTCCTCTATTTCATTTTCAGAACCCCCCCCAAAAAAAAACAGGTTCACACAACTCCTTCCAAGCAAAACCAAACAGTGGGAAGTGCATATTTCAATTGTACGTAGCTAGAAGCAGGGAAAATAACGATGTTCTTGCCTCCTTAATTTGCTAATACTCCTTACTCTTCTAGAGTCACTACATCCTCCGCCTCATCTTCACATCCTGATTCACACAATCGCAACTCCTGGCAAGAAAACGCAAACAGTGGGAAGTGCATATTCAGGCTCTAGCATGTACCATTGAACTACTAGAACGAAACGGAATCAACGATAGGAGATTATGAAAACAGATTAGCGACACATAATGGAAAAAGCCACGAGTTGACAATAATTATTACCTGCGGATCGATGTATGTCTCCATGTTGTACGGTTCACTTGTATAAAACAGATGCCATATCCTTTCGATACCTTCATCCAGATCATCCGCATAAGCCTCGACGTGCTGGATGCGACCGAACTTGTCACACTCGGGAGTCAGGACCATATTTTCTCAAAACCATTGAAGTGAGCGCATCTGGGCTGCATTCCAGCAACAAATGCCTTGGCTTTACAGCTTGTGGGTACATTCGGATGATTTCACAATGGAGTAAACGGTCAGCCGAGTCTTCGGAATGCAGCCATCTCGTGCAGCGTCTCGAGCTTTCGGCAACGATCAATATCAAGCTTTTACATTTTGGGGAAATTGGGGATACTAGTAAGGTTGTGTAAGTCAAATAGGTCCAGCTTGACCACGAAAAAAAAGTTCTCTACAGAGTGGAGTTGCTCGACATGCCACATGGTTAAGTTTTTCAAAGCCCTTGCATGGGAGGCAAGGCCAGAGGGATATTCCTCAATTTCCAACTTTCGATACAAATAGCCTCCTGGCAGGCATAGGTTGCACTTCCTCCTCCCACCCCCACGCATCCCATTTCACCATTTTGCTCAGGATCAAGCTGTGTAGTCTTGGAAATGCAGCCGCATCCTAGATGAAGGGTGGAGAAGGTGACCATGGGGCTGCATGAGTTCAGACCCAACCTGTCTGATCAATGGATCTCGGTAGACCTCCGCGTACTCTAGGCATGCGAGCTGAGAGCATATCTAACCGATCCCCTATAACCGATAGGACGAGGATAAATTCCGTTTTCCTCCTCTAACCGGCATCTAACCAATCCCTTATAATGTTTAGACGAGAAAAATTTATCCTCCTCGTCCGTCCCGAGGAGTGAAAATCGCAGCCGGCTGGAGTAAAAATTGTGTTCGCTTCGAAGACGACCCCGCAACTCCCGTTCCATCTATGATCACGGACTGCTGTCGCTGCACCTACAGCGGTGGCGCTGCCCCTGCTAGGTCAAATTCTCGACGACCTTTTGCTCGTTGGGGGCGAATCGGATGCTGGCGTTCCCTGATTAACGATGGGTGCGCATGCGAAGGCAGAGCCTGTACAAGCTGGATGCACAGAGGTTCATCATCGCAGGGATGGCACCGGTGGGTTGCCTGCCGGTACAGAAGAGCAAGAGGGGGTTGCAGTTGCCACTGTTGTAGGGGCACGACTTCATGGACCTGTAGAACGTGGAGACATAGTGGAAGGCATTCATGAGGCTGTCCTTGACGGTGGCATCGGGCGCATCGTTGATGGTGGCGAACACGATGAGGTTGATGTATCTATCGCCGTCAGTGGCGGCCTCCTCCATCATACGCTCTATCTCATCATCGGTGGCGGCGTAGCACATGCTCTCGAACAGTGCGGCCATCTCAACCCGTGAGATCGCCGTCAATGTTGGCATTATTGTATATCCTCAACATGCGTTCCATATTGTCCTCTTGAGATGATGCGCATATCGGGGAGTCAGCACCCTGGGCAGCGAACGGCGGTGACCACTTGGAGGAGCGCCGGCCACTGCGACTGTGGGAGCACAGTGAGCGCATCATGCCCATGCAGAGATGGTTTCACAAAGGGATTGTTCTAGATTGATTTTTTGTGGGGCTCAACGGTGCCATCAGTGGCGCACTGTTCATGTCCATCGTTGTTGCCAGCGTGGTCGCCATCGATCATTGCTTCTCGCTGCGGGGCTCATAGCAAGTGTTTGACAAAATGCATGAGCCAAATGTAAGTTTTACTCTATTAAGCTTAGGAGACCAATTAGAAATGCCAGTTTTTAGATGAGGATATATACTCTACTAAAGGATACTCGGCCATTTTATCCTTTAAATTATAGGGGTCGGTTTGAGATGCTCTGACACAGGCCATCAGAGAGTTGGGTGCAGCAGGTCAAGTCTTTCATTCTTACTATCCTAAAGGCACTGAGGGGCATTGGTGTTGTTGAAATTATCCATCTCGGGAGCTGACGCTCAAAATATCTCATCAAACACCTTGTCGATTATCCTTTGATCCTTCTCAAATACTCCATCCGTGCCCAGTCCACGGTTGCAGTATATAGCCCAGGTTGGAAAGATATACCATTTTACCAAGCCTGACCTTGACTCACTAAGCCAATCGCCCTAAGCTAGGAAAGAGGCCCAAGCTCTTCCAAACTACATCAACCACCATCCATGTGGGCTGAGAACCCACATAGTATCCTCAAAGTCTTGAGAGGACATAACGCCATGGGCATACTAATCTACATGCATATGAATTGGTTGTAGGCCATACTATTTTCTACCGCGTAGCCTCCCAAACAAATGCATGTGTCAACAATTGATAGGCCTTCCAGTCCCCATCAGCCAAGTGGTGAGACGTGGGGGCAAAAACCTCCCCAGATATAGAGGTTTGGTTATATATGTACCTCTGACCGACTCCATCCTTCCCTACCATAGCAAATCTGTTGATTTAGGTACTTGAATGAAGCACATATTGTGTTGGATTTCCCTTCTCGCATGCAATATCTATCTATTTAAGTGTTTGAAAATATTTATATTCTCTATTTATTGAGAAGATCCCACGGGAAACAAGAAATTAATTGCAATTGATACAGCCAGATCTTTTTTTGGGAACCTTGATACGGCAGGTCGGCATGAACAATATTCCTATTTCTTCATCCTTCTCGACCATGGTCTCCATCTCTCTATATATAGGACGTGTGCATATGGTAGTTGATTAGAACACATATTCACAACACATATCAACCAAAGCATCCATTAGATTGTTGATCTTGATATACACAATTAAACATTAATTGATTGGAACAAGAGTACTTTGTTGTTTTCTTTTGAAGCCGATAGTTATTCTCTTATAAAAGTTGTCTCAATGTACGTTGGATTCAACTATGTAATTGTTTTCAATATCTTATAAGGCCCCACCATGGAACATTCTAGCTATCATTTTTCTTTTGTTTCGGTCACGCTTGGTTGTTCACGTCATTGTTACCTGCGTCAACACAAAATAATGAAGTACATGAGCAATGCATAATTTTGAATGACGAGTCAAACAATATCAATGATGTATACAAATGGAGAATTAACGGAGATAGTCACAATGCGGTGGAAGTGAGGTGCTAAAACTCTAACGCGACCCCTTAATGGTCTGGACCTTTAATAATCATATGTGAAGCCCTTCTCCATTGCCAGATGTCCAATTTTCAGCGCGCTCACAGATAAAAAAGCCACTGCAATCGCTAATATTGCCGAGTGCTAATGTTATCCTAGTGGCCTACAAGTAGACACTCTATTAATAAACAATGAATTTCCATCTATAATCATTTCACCCGCAGATGAAATGGACACATCGTTAACGATTATCTCCATCCTGACACTTTATAATCTGTACTTAAGACTCGTCTTCATGATATATCTGCGCCAACTAGGTGTATATTATTACTGTGCAACACCCGAGCATGGCTTGTGGTTGAATCAGTAAGAAAAAAAACTAAGTTCGCCCATTTATAAATACCTTATATCAGCCTCAAGGAGTTCTAGCAATCACTATAAACCACTAGAAATGTTGCAACTTCCAACACTTGGAAAGGACATAATAAGATTACGTGTTACTACTTTTGATGTGTTTGTTTGCGCCGACACTGTCACCAAGACCTAGTCCTAACTTATTGCTATTAATTCCCATATAATATTTGTGGCTCATATCTTCACATCAATTCCTTAACATGTAATGATGTATTAATACCAAATAATTCTGTAGTTCATATCTTTGTGTGAATTCCTAAGCAAGTAATTATATTTCAGAGTAGTGTACTGAGGTCAAATTCAAAGATTCCCTGAGCTTGTCTATGATGTGCTCTCCAGTACAGGATACAAATGCATCGTGCAATAAATTCAGGTCAGCTGGATTATATCCCCCCTTTTCATTCAATCATGACTTAATGCATAATCGATGGTATTGCTCCACCTTATGTATAAGAAGGGGCAGGGCAGCCTTTCATGTTCCGGCCCTGAACATAAATGAGAAGGATCACCAAGATTGCTCAAATGGTCTTGTAGATCACTTTTCTTCCAAAGGTGGCAAATTCAGTAAAAGATTAAATGGCATGGCTCCTTTTTTATAAATATCCATTTCGTACTGCCCCAACATACTACAAATCTATTATGCACACTGTTAATCAGACAGAAGAGTACACCAATCTCTCTCACTTGGGCTGGCGGAATTAAATGAGTGATCATCGATCTAGCAACCCCAATTAATATTGATAAGTTTGTTTTGGAAGCAATTAATATACTATTTAGTCTGGTTAACAAATTGATCGTGCTTCTCAGACACTAAGCTGGGGTCATCAATATGTATTTCCTACATCAATCTTTCTCACTTGCGCTGATGAATCGAAGGAGCATCTACGTTAGCTGCTTTGCAAGGGTGCATCGGAGGCTCGAGGTGGCTGGGAGCGGGAGAAGCCGTCGACGGCGAGCACGTCGGATCGCTTTACTGCTCCGTTGGGGTGGGCTTGTGCAGCTTAGACGGCTGCCAGAACTGGACAGGATGTGCAAATCAACCTCCTGGCAGGCCGGGATAACACAGCTTCCTCTGTCTAAACAGAATGTGACTTCCATAAACCTACGTACAAGCAAGCAAGAGCAGCACCTGAACAGAAGTGTTGAGTATTATGATTATTAGGAAAGATAGGATAGCGTAGGATCTTACACTACCTTGTCTTGTACTTCAAGTTGGTCATTGTACTTATATGCCTACGAGGCTCAAGCAATAAACATCAATTCCATCAATTTCTCTCTCCCTTTTAACAAGAAACAACGGTATCTTCGGAGCTCACCATCATTTCATTTCATTTCAATTCGTCCCCAAGAGCAGATTTAGCAGTTGAGCTACACACACTAACAGTTAAAACTGACCGAGTGTCCTCCAAGGGTCAGAATCATATCGTGCTAAAGCATCCCTGTGTCAGCCAACTCCACCACCACCGGCCGGTCATAGAGGCATGCAGGTTCCTCAAGGCCATCGCGTATGTGCCGCGGCCACCATCGACTCCGACAGGCCAAGATCATACAAGTACCTCAAGTACGGAGCCGAATGCGCTGCTAGATCTCGGGTTTAGTTTAAATTCCGTTTAAGTTTGTTAACTTTTGCTTAAGTATGTATCATTTCATTTAAACTTCAATGAAAAATTACCGGTTCGTTCAAAATCGTCATTCAAAAACTTGAAAGATAAAAACCAACTGGGAGCGCCGGTGCGGGCAGCCGCTGTCCAGTATACTTGACGGACGCTCTAGTGGGAGCGCCGGTGGAGATGCTCTATGTTTCCACCTGTGACTAAACTTAGCACCCCACCTATTGTCAACATGAGCATTTGATATTTTCTGGAAATTCTTAAATTTATTGGCCCGAGCCCATTTATTCGAACACAACATGCAGGTTAAGCAATGGATTTTGCAATATGCATCTCACGGAAGCCTTGTGAGAATGAGTTGCGCACCGTGCTCTGGGTGCAGCAGGCCAACAGGGAACGGCGCATGTGTGTAGGACGGCGAGAGCTCGAAAGAGAAGCGCTGCAGAATCATGGCGATCCCCATCTTGGCCTCGAGCATCGCGAAGCTCTGGCCGACGCAGGTCCGCTGGCCCCAGCCGAATGGAAAGAAGGCCGGCGCGTCAGCCGATGCCCCTGCCTTGGAGATCCCATTGGCGAACCTCTCTGGCCTGAACTCGTCCGCGTCTGCGCCCCAAACATCCTTGTCATGGTGGAGGCACAGGAATGGCACCATGAACAGCATGCCTGCCGGGTACCTGACTCCGCCGAGGTCCATGGGCTTACAAGTCTTGCGATGGACCGACGTCAGCGGCGTGTACAGCCGCAACACCTCGTACAACACCATGGTTACGATTTTTAGGCGAGCTAAGCCGTCGTAATCTGGCGTCGTGCCGTGGGCGAAGACATGCATGACCTCCTCCCTGGCACGGTCCTGCCAGTCCGGGTGCATGCAGAGCACGATCATGGTCCACGTGAGCAGCAAGGACGTGGTCTCCATGCCCGCGAAATAGAACAGTTTGCACTCTCCGATCAGGTCTTCCGTCGTGATGCCGGCATCTCCCGGCGTGCAGTGTGCCATGTTGGACTCAAGCAGCAGCCCGAGAAGATCGTCACCACTCGTAGCTTCGCCGGCTTTCAAGGCCTTCTCTCTTTTCGCGATAATGCCTTTCAGGACCCTCTCGATCTCCACAACAATCTGATTCATCCTTCGGTTGCCTTTGGTTGGCAAGAACCTGCAGACAAGAAAATGCATAATTAGCACAGTCAGAGCAATTCAATCTAGTAATATTGTTGTGCTAAGCCATTGTAAACGCCAAAGGAGAATGAACTCACAGGTAACCAGGGATATGCATCTTGTCCATGGCCTGCACGATGAGCTCGATCTGCTCACCCTGAAGCTGGAATACCTTCCTGCCTTCATGGTAACTGCTGCCGAATGCGGCCCGTGAGATGACATCCCCTGTCAGATTCTTCATATCAGGCCAGACATCTACCTCGCATGGCGCATCACCGGCGACTAGAACCTCCCATCTCTGCACCAGCTCCGTGCAACATGCGGCGAAAGCCGGCAACATGCGCTGAAAATGGAACGGAGATTTTTGTTACGGTCTGAACTTGTTGTCAATGACAGAACACAAGTATTATTATAACCTTGAGCTTCTCGAGATGGAATGCAGGGGTGATGATCTTCCGGTGCTTAACCCATTTTTCGCCCTCGTGGCTACCCACACCATGGTGCAGCATCCTTTGAAGTCGGCCCAGGTTGAGCTTCTCAAGGTGACCCAACTTGTTGGACAACACTTCTCGCACCAGTTCTGGCTCGGTGATGGTCACTCTAGGCACCGGTCCAAACCAAGTGATTGACAATTTACCTGTTAATTTTTTTGACAAATACATCGAAGCTTGTTACTAGCAGTTTAATTACATAGTTACACGGTTACAATTTCATTTCCTGTTGTAGTCTGTTTATTTAGGTGGGGCATTTGTCAAGTGGGACTATTGTCAATCCGTCTGTTGCGTGTGGGAGACTATTCTGAGATGCCATGCCACCAAATTAGGATGTTGGTAGACCACTAAATTTCATACCGAAAAACATTTTTTTAGATAGAAGACATTTTTGCCAGCTTTAAATTAATAAAGGCATGTCCGACATGCATTATAGAGCCATTAAAACCAAACATAACGAAAATTAGATCCTTCCATGGACACATTTGGTTGTTTCCAGACGACGTACTTACGGTGTGGCGAAGGTAAACTAACAATGCGGCTAAAAAGAAAACTAATAATGTGGCCAGAAAGAAACATTACGGTCAAGAAAAAAGAAAACAAAGAAAAGTATACGCACCGTGCTCCCTGATGGTCTGGTGAAACAGCGGCATCGCCCGCGGCACGACGTCATGGCTGCCGAGGGGCATGGTCCGGGACCTGGCTTCCTTGTGGAGACGCTCCATAAAAGGCGCGTCGCCGGAGACGGAGTGGTACGCCCTGCCCGGGAGGCCCTGTGCCCGCAGCTCCCGCTCCAGACGTCGGGGCCTCCACCACGCCCACTCCGACGCCCTTATGGCGCACCACGCCAGAACCGCACCAGCCACCGCGTACACATACACCAGCCACTGCTGCTCCCATGGAAAAGAGTCTATCCCGCTCGTTGCCATGCTTTCACCAGCGTTGGTTTGTGGGGACTGGGGAATAGCTAGCCCAAGGGGAATGGGAATGATGTTTTTCCTTTGCTGATCGAGTTGATGAAGTGGTGGCTGCTCACCGTTGCACTGCTATATAATAGTAGTACTGTGTTTGTTCTATTGCTACTCCCCCCAATCTATATTAGTTATCTTAAATTTGTCTAGATACGAATGTATCTGATCAGGGGGAGTAGATCGCAAAAATGTCTTACATTGTAGATGGGGGTAAGCATAATCTACTCGGGTGCTCACGTTTGAAACCCAAACCGGACATCAAGGAAAATGTCTGTAGGATCACGTGAATTACACGTGCAACCCGCACTATCACATGTGCAGCTTTGTAGCTTTGTAGCTTTGTCTTTTGGCCCGTTGCATTTTCTGGGAGGACACGACATGCATGGGAGTAGGCGCTTGGCCAACAGCCGAGCACAGAGGCACATCACATGTGATGGCTCATGTGATGGCTAGTTTTTTGTGTTTTGTTTTGTTGAATTCCCGCTTACGATGTTCCCTTTTCATAGATTCCCTAAGGCCTAAGCACATGCATTGGGGACTATTAGACAGAGGCCCATTTTCACACCGTTGGTACTGCTTTTTGTAACTCGATCCATTCTTCTTCTCGCTCCTAACCGTTGGTACCGCGCGCGTACACCTCAACAATGGCGCCCATGGAGACGGAGAAATCCATTACTCTTCCACCACCACACTTTGTTCTCGTCCCGCTCATGGGGCAGGGCCACACCACCCCCATGGCCGACCTTGCGTGCCTCCTTGCGGAACGCGGCGCGCGAGTGAGCCTCGTCACCACGCCTGTCAACGCCGCGCGCCTGCGGGGACTAGCCAACAGGGCGCGGAGCGCCATGTTGCCGCTGGACATTGTCGAGCTCCCATTCCCGCCGGCCGACGACGGGCTGCCCCGGGGCAGCAGCGACAATAGCGACAGTGTCCTCCAATTGTTCCTGTCCCTCTATAGGCTCGCCGGGCCACTGGAGGCCTACGTGCGCTCGCTGCCCTGGCGCCCCAGCTGCATCATCTCCGACTCCTGCAACCCGTGGACGGTTGGCGTCGCCAGGAGCCTCGGGGTCCCTCGGCTCACCTTCACCGGCCCTTCCTGCTTCTACTCACTCTGCGACTTCAACGTCGCCAAGCACGGGCTTCTTCACAGAGGCGACGATCACGCGTACGTTGTGCCGGGCATGCCGGTGCGAGTGGACTTGAGCAAGGACACATGGGCCGCTGCCTTCTTAACTTGCATTCCTGCATGGGGGAAGTTCGTGGAGGAGGTGAGGGAGGGCATCCGCACGGCCGACGGCGCCGTGGTGAACACGTTCCTCGGCCTCGAAGAACAGTTTGTTGCGTGCTATGAGGCAGCGCTGGGCAAGCCGGTGTGGGCGCCCGGGCCCTTCTTCCTCAATAGCCGGAACGAGGAGGCTCGCACCGTAAACCAGGGCGCGGTCACCGCTTGGTTGGACAAGATGGACCAGAGCACGGTCGTCTATGTAAGTTTCGGCAGCCTCGCGCAGATGCTTCCCAAGCAGCTGTACGAGATCGGACACGGCCTGGAGGACTCTGGGAAGCCATTCCTTTGGGTGGTGAAGGAGTCCGAGACGGTTTTGCCAGAAGCGAAAGAGTGGCTCCAAGCCCTCGAGACGCGCACGGCAGGGCATGGGCTCGTAGTGCATGGCTGGGCGCCTCAGGTCGCCATCCTGTCACATCGCGCCGTAGGTGGCTTCATGACCCACTGCGGGTGGAACTCGCTGCTGGAGTCCGTCGCGCAAGGCGTGCCTGTCGTGACGTGGCCTCACTTCGGTGACCAGTTCCTCAATGAGCGGCTTGCGGTGGACGTACTTTGCGTCGGCGTGCCACTTAGGCCGTTCGATGGCGAAAAGGCCGTGGACCCTGTAGTGCGGGGGCACATTGCGCGAGCAGTGTCGGAGCTGATGGGTGATGGGGCAGTGGCAGAGGAGAGGAGGAGAAAGTGCAAGGAGTACCGGGAGAGAGCTCACGGAGCCATGGCGAAAGGAGGCTCGTCGCATGAAAACCTGACGCTGCTATTACACAGCTTCATGCGGAGTGGCAGCAAGGAATAGTAGATTCGGAATTGTTAGGCAATCAATTCCGTTGCTCTACTAGGTGAAGTGCGAATCGTGCTAAACTGTCAAAGGATAACAAATGGTCCAAATCTCTAGTATCAATGCTCAAGAATATCCCTACCACTTGGTTATTTTGCCCACTAGAAATGGACATCCCCTCCTCGAACCTTTTCCACCACCAACGATAATACTACACACACGCGCAAAACAGACGGACTTTCACGGACCCTCCCGCCTGGCCTTCACTAATTGCCCCCCCCCCCCTGATTTTAAGTGGTGGGCCCGCCTCATTCTATCAAATCTAAGCCAATCATATCCTAACCACCCCGTAAAACCAAGTAAACCCTCCGTGTGTGTAGCATCTCTCCACCACCAAAAGGGGTTACCAGTATGTGGGCATTTATTTTTTACTATTATCTGAATCAAATAATACTTATAATACTAATACCTTTCTTGAGGCGGTAAGGTATGTCCGTATAAGGTTCACTACGCTGTTGGATGTATGCGCAAGAGACTATAATATTTGTTATTTACATCTGTTTCAAAAATTATGTTTCATGATTTTATGCTATAACTGCTATAGTTCATGAATGTGAGATTCAGAGGAACACCCATGCGCGTGTGTAGAAACATGAACACAACTTTATACCTTTTGTCTAGTCTCTTAGACGAACTCGTTAACACCAGATGACTCCGTTTTCATGGTCATGGGTAATTGAATCTCAATGAGGGCACATTGTTGTTTCAACAATGTGGCTGGGTAGACCCATCTATCTAATATACTGCGAGACGTTGTTATTAGTTTTATTAAATAGTATCATCACTAAAAAGATTTACTTGTTTGTATCCTTGGACCATGAGAGTGTTGAGATGATGTATGCTAGAAGGATCACCTTGGTCTACCAAGTATCATGCGTAACAAGGTGGTCAAAAAGGTTGTTATTGGGTTATCTAGGGACTATACATTTGGTCTTAATAGTTCAAGAATGGAAATTGCTCCTCTAGATAATAGAGAGATACTTTTAGGCTTCACTCGGTGTGAAAGCATTCACAAACAAGTCTGCACAGACAACGGCATGATGCATATCATGGGAATACTTGAATACAGGAACAAGAAAAGGCGTCATACCAGTAATGATGATAAGTAGACATAGTGATTGAAGGGTTCACTCACGGGATGTCAAATATCTCACATCAGGTATTGTTCAGTATCATGAAGCAATAGGAACATACATGAAAATCAACAAGTTCAACAGAGTGTCTTTTCCTATAATGGTTGTAGTCAATATGGGCGTCCACAACTCTGCCATTGATTATTGGGCAGCAAGAGGACTGAGTCATGTCCACTCGTTATCGAACAACGATTGCGGAATAGATTAGATCTGCAGTCTGAGAATGACTCTCAGAAACACCAAGAAACTTTATGTTCTAGATGCACCGATCTCACGGGATGACAGTAAGGACAGTGAAAAATATTCATCTAGCATGTAATAACTCAGTGAAAACCTTCATGCTAACTTACATGGACGGCTTAGCACTGAGAATCTTTATGAGGCTTCACCAACATCGTTATCAACATCTATTCCGCAATTGTTGTGCTGGTACGACTTAGATCTAACCTTCTCATGTATCTTGATAGCTAGATCTTGGCTGTTGCGCAGTCGAACGAAAACTTCTGTTTTCTGTATGCGCAACCCTACATAGACAAATATAATCGAGTTTCGTCTGCAGTAAGTAAAGCAAGCTCCGATCAATCAATAAATGCCGGAAAAAGAAGTATCATTTTTTTCTAAATACTTAATTCTTGCTATCCCCATTTCTGCCTTGCCTTTCCCATGTGCTCCATTCACATACTACAACAATCTCTGTAATGCTTGTGGTCCTTTTATTTATTTCTAATATTTTTTCCATGCTACTTTTTCACCAAAGCTTACATATCCTCTTTCAAAGAATTCTTTTGTATTAAAGATATCTTAAACAGTGTCACACTACCCCCCCCCCCAAAGTAATTACGGCATGGTCAATATTTATTTTACAGTAGGATTTTGCTAATCGTAGCATTTTTACGGCCATTATAGTAGATATTGCCACATGGGCCAAGCCCAACAAGCTCAGGAGGTAGATTGCCCAACTGCCCACACAACCTGAATACTACCTTGCTAAAAAGTGATACATTGTGAAACATAGGGCGTACTATACACAGCAACATACGTGATGCCTGGAGTGGTGGAGCCATCAAAGCGATCAGTTTGCATACGAACGAGTTTGCCCTATCATCGTCGCCGCCTGCCTATGCTATGGCACCAATGGAAAACCTCAGCTGCGTAGTTATTTCGTCTCCTCCTCCGCGTCCATAATCCGTCAATCAGCGATGCCTTGACGGCCGCGTTGTCGACTTGCCCCCGTCGCTCCGCCCGTACCATCGTCAAGGGAACTTATCACAAGATTATCTCTCAGGGTATACACATACTACCAATCTGATTTGATGTGATAACGCCTAAAACATTAGGTAGTAATAGTAGTTACATGTTCTTATATATGAGATATATATCTATATTTTTGGTTTAGTATAGCTATACTCTTTTTAGATAATAATGTAGGTCAACATGTTGATTTTTCCAATCCATGTGCATCAATACCAAACTCTTCTAAGCATAAAATTCAGAAATAACTTTGGTCTAACCGAATGAGATATTAACTCATACGATCTTTTATGTAATTGGATAGCCAATTTTAAATTGACAATTATCAAAAATTTGTCCTTGTGTGTTTATGTGCAAATTTTGAACATAGTAGTCATGTATCTTTGCTGCAAAAAAGGTACATATGATGGGAGACATCAGTTTGCATGGCAGAGCGCAATACATAATATTCTATCTACGATCGTTGGCTGGATCCGTCCGTGGCACCACCGATTTAAGCAGACTCAAGCGTTCCAACCGGAAGAAATATCTAAGGCCTTCTTTGGTTCATAGGGTAGGAAAATCGTAGGAATAGGAAAGTCATAGGAAATGAGATGACATGTATCTCAAATCCTATGAGTAGGAATAGGAAAGGAGATGCCCTTTGATTCACATCATAGGATTTTTTTTCCATTGAGTCTAGGCTAATGTTTATTTTCCTATGAAATGTGGAGGATAGGAAGAATTCCTCCATAGGAATAGGATTCCATTCCTACAAACCAAAGGGCTCTAAAGGAATTTTTCCTATAGAAATCCTATCCTATGAAATTCCTACAAGATTCCTCTAAACCAAAGGAGGCCCAAATAGGGTCGGTGGCTGCAGATTTATGTAGGAGGGGTGGTGGCCTGCACTTTGTTAGTTTATACTAATGCGTCGAACTTCTTGGGTATACTTGTTCGAAATTAAACTTCCGGTCGTGTTCTTCATCTCAGCATGCAAGCACCGGTGGACAGTCGACATGCTCATTTCACAAGTTGCACTGTGTCAGGTTTGTGGTTAATCAAACATTCGCTTCTGTCATCTGTGTATGCAGTGGCTGCAGGCTTTCATCCATCTTAAATTCAGACTCCCAGATATGCCTGAGGCGCCAATTGCTTGTTGGCAACCATCATCCTGTCAGGCATCTTTGTTTTTAAACCTTCTGTCTTCTGTCAATTTTTTTTTCTGAGCAAGCATCTGTCATTTTTTATCTGTGCACCCAGGGCAGGTAGCCTTTAAACATAATTTGAACGAACTACTAAATATGCCTGACCAGCCACTTGCTCGTTTAATAGCCTTCATTGTGTCAGGCTTGAGTGTAATTAAACCTTCTAACATGGGTCATCGATCTAGGATCTCTGTAATGTAGCGGGGGTTGGCTACAAACTCCTAAAAATGCCTGACCAGCCACTTTCTCGTTAATTAACGGACTCCTAAATATTCTTGATCGGCCAGTTTCTCCTTTTATTGTCGTATCTGTCAGGCTCGTGAGCTACGGACATAATTTTTGTACTTACTCTGATCCTTATAGTTCTCTTCAAATATAAGTAACATCAGACTCAAATTAATTGTTTTGTTCATGTGGCTTGTCTCAATCTGATATGTGATCATCTTGTGAATGACAAACCTTATTGTGGATGGAAATATACTGTTAGTCTACGGGATATATTCTGCCGGGCTAGGTGGCAGCATATTAGACAACTACGGGGGTGCCTAATTGCTTTATGACGTCATTTTTTCATTGGTTGATTCATGTTTCAATCTCATGTCATATATGATTAGTGTAATCCCAATACTACTAAACGATTCAATAAAAGGTCTCTGTGCAACAGATGTGAAGGCCGGCTTGTATCCCCATTTCTGAAAAATAAATAAAGGATATAGTGTTAATATCAACAATATGCTTGACGGTAACGCTCTCTGTTTGTGTGACTTTCCTCTATACTTTGGTCTTCAGCACCATCCACTGTCCTTTGTTGTTCACCATAATGACTCAATTCATACCACACTATGAATCCACGTCTTAATCAATTGTGTTTGGACCTGTGTAATATTTACTAATTAAACTCGAGTTTCTGTAGTCCAAACATACCTTTGTTCTTCTGATCGCTCCATGCTTATCGTCATCTATAGGTGTTCTATGATCTAGATGTAATTTTTAGTATTTAGTGTTTGTTGTACTCAATTCAACCTCACTATGTAATTTTTATTGTCCATGTCATCTCCACTTATATTTATCAGCATCACTGTGGGAGTAACACGATTGGTAACATCACATATACCTTGGCAAAATGGATGATGTGGCACTTAATTAACGAGGAAAGAGAAGTGTGTTATACATTAATATGTTACCGTAACATCACACGTACCAAGTCTAAATGAGTCCGTTCCATAATAAATAGAGTCGGTAGCACTAAAGTAAGCGAGCGCGCAGAATAGGTAATCGTACGCACTGGCCTAATTAGGCTGGCGGGTCGCTCCACTTCTCCCTGCTAATTAGTTAGTTGAGGGTAAAACTGGGTGAAGAAAAAGTAACGGAATTAATTTGGTTACCATAGTATGTGCTGGTCCACGTACGACCCGCTAATTAGGTACTTGAGGGTGAAATTGCTTGAACAAATAGTAACAGGATTAATTTGGTTACCACTGTATGCGCTGGTCCATGTATGCCGTGCTTCCGAAGTCACTCATTATTGGCAGTAAAATGAAAGAAAATTTGGTTACTAAAAATGTTACTATCAAAATGCAGCATTCCCTGCTTTTCATTTTCAAACCTCATGGTTGTAAAAAAAACATGGCAAATATAGTAACCGTGTTACCATCTGCATGCACCGTCCTTTTCGTTTCCTATGCTAGTAAAAAACTGCTAAACATAGTAACAAAACTAAAAGATTTACCATAAACATGCAACTCCCTCCTCCCTGCATTCTCGTTTTGGACCCCAGTAAAAAACTTGATAAATAAAGTAACCAAACAAAAAGATTTACCATCTGCATGGCGTGATGAGGTTAATTAGAGAATGACAAAACTAAACGGGCACCTGGGTGCGCTCGGTGGGTTAGAGTGTACAATAAACTACAATGCGCTCTGGCTCACTTTAGCGACCCTAGTTGTATAACACTACTCATACGTTACTACTATAGAGGTGGTAGGATAGCCGGTAATATATCCATGTTAATAGTCTATGTTACTATCCATTGTGAGCAGTCTTACTTAAAGAATCCAATTGCTCACATTAATAATTTAAAATACACACTCATCTCGTCTCTATTAAATTTAGTATCTCGAATATGATGAACTGAATTTTGCATATTTATTTAGACAACATAATATAGCATGCATACCTCTCATACACATTTGTTTACGCAATATAGTTTCTTAAGGGATCTCGCTGCAATGAGCGGGTATCCTTCCGGTTACTATTAAAGTTAACTTAAAACAACCTATTCTTGAGGGCATAACGACGATGTGCCAGCCTAGGTGAAAGCTGAAATAACAGCCAAGTGGTGGACCATAACTCATAATGCATGGCTTATATGATACAAAATGATGAAACCAAACGTTGGATAATCTACATAGTTCCTTGTTGCCACTCGGCATGAAGCTCTGTAATAGCCATGTCAGGTTTTCATGCGATGATCCTCCTTCCGCTACGGCTGCATGAGCTCTCTCCCTGTAATCCATGCACTTTATCCTCCTCTCCTCTGCCGCCGCCCAGCTGTAGGCCAAGGCGTGGGCATGAAAGGGGACTAGAGTCAAACCCGAAGAGATTTAGGCACGGAATTCAGACAGGAACATGAGCGGGAGTTGGACATAAAATATTCAGGAATATTGCGTGGGACCCAATGCAGATATTAGGTTAGGGTTTTTTTATTTTCATTAGAACTCATGATCGGGTACGATCCCAAAATATTTCTAGAGTTTGGGCCTAATCGGGGAGCAAAATCTGAATCGACATGAAATTTGGGCTAGATCCAAAACATTCTCGCGGCAAAATACAACGGAGTCACGCGGCCATTGGATCCAACTCTGAAATGTCCGGATCGGTGGCTTGGGAGGTCATCCCTTGTAGCCCTGAGGAGAAGATGGTCGTCCACGTTGCTCTTCGACGCTCCCCGAAGGAGTGTGCCCGTCCTACGGTCTTCAGCGAGCCGGCAGTAATCCATTGCTAGATGGCGCTCGGATCAGGGGGTGATGGTTCTCGGCGTGTGACCGGCCGCAGCCTCGCGCGGAAGCGGTGACCACCGCATGGTGCAACCCTGGCTGTGCCGTAGGAACGGTTTATGTGGCTCACGCGCGCGTGCAGCTACCACGAGTTCGACCATGAAGAAAAAGAAAAAAAAAAGGTACCACTTCTGGGGTGTACTTGTACGAAATTAAACTTCCGGCCTTATCCATCTCTGCATGCAAGCACCGGTGGACAGGCGACATGCTCATTTCACAAGTTGCACTGTGTCAGGTTTGTGGTTAATCAAACTTTCGCTTCTGTCATCTGTGCATGCAGCGGCTTGCAGGCTTTGATCCATATTAGATTCAGACTCCTAGATGTGCCTGACCCGCCAATTGCTTGTTGGCAACCATCATCATCTGTCAGGCATCTTTGTTTTTAAACCTTCTGTCTTCTTTCAAAAAAAAATTGAACAAGCTTCTGTCATGTACCCTTTTTTTTGCGGGAAAAGCTTCTGTCATGTTTGATCTGTGCACCCAGGGCAGGTCGGTTTTAAACATAATTTGTACGAACTTGTAAATATGCCTAACCAGCCACTTGCTTGTTTAGTAGCCTTCATCGTGTCAGGCTTGAGTGTAAATAAACCTTCTAACATGGGTCATCGATCTAGGATCTCTGTAATGTAGCTGGGGTAGGCTACACACTCCTAAAAATGCCCGACCAGCCACTTTCGCGTTAACTAATGGACCTCTTAATATGCTTGATCGGCCACTTTCTCGTTTTATAGTCGTATCTGTCAGGCTCATGGCCTATGGACATAATTTTTGTACTTACTCGATCCTCATAGATCTCTTCAAATATAAGTAACATCCGACTCAAATTAATTGTTTTGTTCATGTGGCTAGTCCCAAACTGATACCTGATCATCTTGTGAATGACAAAACTTATTGTGGATGGAAATATACTGTTAGTCTACGTGATATATTCTGCCGGGCTAGGTGGCAGCATATTAGACAACTACAGGCAGGGGCGGAGCCAGGATTTAAGTATAGGGGGGCCAAGCCAACTTGATAAAAATATCCGTTGCAAAAAATAATCAAATGAAACAAGAGTAGTAGGTTGAGAACTTGAAGCAAAGTGGCTTAAAAATTGAATTAATCTCAAAATTAGCAAGCAAGGGCATGGGACGGCGGCAGCGGCGCCTAATCGCACGTACAGGCTAATCATGGGAGAACGCAACTTCCAGGAGACTAGGGCGGATGCTAATTTACCAATCTGGCCAAGTACATGGGTTTTTACATGGGTTCGGTCGATCATTGGGGGGTGGCTCCTGCTCGTCCCCCCTGGCTCCGCCACTGACTACGGGATGCCTAGTTGCTTGATGATGTGATTTTTTTCTTGATCGATTCATTTTTCAATCTCATGTGGTCTGTGATTAGTGTAATCCTGATACTACTAAACGTTGCGATAAAAGGTCTCTGTGCAACAGATGCGAAGGCCGGGTTATATCCCCATTTCAGAAAATAATAAGAGATAGTGTTAATCTCAACAACATGCATGACGGCAATGGTTTCTGTTTGTGTGACTTCCCTCCATACTTTGGACTTCAGCACCATCCACTATCCTTTGTTATTCACAATAATGACTCAATTCATACCTCACTATGAATCCACGTCTTAAAAGTGTGTTTGGATCTGTGTAATATTACTAAACTCGAGTTTCCGTAGTCCAAACATACTTTGCTCTTCGGCTCGCTCCAGTGCTTATAGTCATCGCTAGGTGTTCTACATATTTGGATGTAGTTTTTGTTATTTCTAGTGTTCGTCGTACTCAATCCATACCTCACTATATAATTTTTATTGTCCTTGTCATCTCCAGTTGTTAATCATCATCGCGTGAGTAACATGATTGGTAACGTCACATATACCTATGCAAAATAGATGATGTGGCACTTAATTAACGAGGAAAGAGAAGATTGTGGTAACATAATATGTTAGCATAATATCACATGTATCAAGTCAAAATGAGTCTAGACCATAATAAATAGAGTGTTGTCTGAAACTACACATTTGTTACTACCCACTATAGAGATGGTAAGATAACCCGGTAATGTATGTATGTTACTGCTAGTCTAAGTTACTCTCCATTGTGAGCAGCCTTACTTAAACAATCCAATTGTTCACATTAATAATATACAATACACACTCATCTCATGTCTATTAAATTTAGGATCTCGAGTATGATCAACTGAATTTTACATATTTATTTTCAAGACATAATGTATAGTATCTGTCCTACATTGAGCGGGTATACTTCTGGTTACTCTTAAAGTCTAATTGAAAACAGCCTATTATTCAGGGCCTTCCCACTGCCCATTGACACCGCCATATGATACCGTTTGTTCATGCCATTCCATGAAGAAATCACGGCGACGAGCCAACCTAGGTGAAAGCTGAAATAACAGCCAAGTCTCGAACATAACTCACAATGCATGGTATACATGCTACAAAATGATGAAACCGAGCGTTGGATAATCTACAGTTCCTTGCTGCCACTCGGCATGAAATTCTCGATTAGCCGCGTCAGGTTTTCATGGGACGATCCTCCTTTCGCTACGGCTGTATGAGCTCTCTCCCCATAATCCTTGCACTTTCTCCTCCTCTCCTCTGCCACCGCCCCATCGCCCATCAGCTCCGACACAGCTCGCGCAATGTGCCCCCGCACCACGGCCTTGTCGTTACCGGACGGCGTCATGGCCACGCCGACCCCAAGTACTTCCACGACCAGCCTCTCGTTGAGGAACTGGTCGCTGAAGTGAGGCCACGTCACGACAGGCACGCCGTGCGCGATGGACTCCAGCAGGGAGTTCCACCCACAGTGGGTCATGAAGCCGCCTACGGCGCGGTGCGACATGATGGCGACTTGAGGCGCCCAACAACGCAATATGAGCCCCTGCCCTGCCGTGCGTGCCTCTAGGGCTTGGAGCCACTCTTGCGCTTCTGGCAACGCCGTCTCGGACTCCTTCACCACCCAAAGGAACGGCTTCCCAGAGTCCTCGAGGCCGTGTCCGACCTCGTACAGCTGCTTGGGAGGCATCCGCACGAGGCTGCCAAAATTGACATAAATGACGGTGTCCTTGTCCATCTTGTCGAGCCAGGCGGTGACCGTGCTCTGGTGGATGGCCTCCTCATCCCGCCGGTTCCCGAGGTAGAAGGGCCCGAGCGCCCACACCGGCTTGCCCAGTGCCGTCTCGTATGACGTGACGAACTGTTGCTCGAGGCCTAGGAAGGTGTTCATCACGGCGCCATCAGCTGAGCGCATGCCCTCCCGCGCCTCCTTGGTGAACTGCTCCCATTCAGGCATGGTATAGAAGGAGGACGACCATGTCTCCTTCGTCATCTCTACGTGCACCGGCATGCCCGGCACGACATACGACGCGTCATGGTCGCCCTGGCCACACGTTGCGACATTCAGGTCGCAGAGCGAGTAGAAGACGGAAGGCACGTGGAAGAAGAGCCGCGGGACCCCGACGCTCCTTGCGACGCCGGCAGTCCACGGGGTGCAGGCGTCAGAGATGATGCAGCTGGGGCGCCGCGGCAGCGCGCGCACGTAGGCCTCGAGCGGCCCGGCGAGCCTGTAAAGGTCCAAGAACAACCGGAGGAAGCTGTCGACGCTGGCGGTGCTCCCAGTGGGCAGTCCATCGTCGGCCGGCGGGAACGGGAGCTCGACTATCTCCAGGGACAGCATGGCGCGCCGCGCCCTGTCGGCTAGTCCACCCAGGCGCGCGGCGTTGACGGGCGTGGTGACGAGGCTCACTGTCGCACCGCGTCCTGCGAGGAGGCAGGCAAGGTCCGACATGGGGATGGTGTGGCCCTGCCCGATGAGCGGGACGAGAACAAAGTGTGGTGGAAGGATTACGGATGTCTCCGTCGCCGCCGCGGCAGCCATTGTTGACGTGTAGGCAGTACCAACGGTGCAAGAGGAATCGGCTGATATGCTCGCAGCTGAGATGTACGGCCCGTATAGAGCTGTATTTATACACAAAAGCCCGCGCGTGCTCTATGTTAAAAAAAAAACATCCACGCGGCGGAAAAGGGCATCTCATGTCCTGCTTTAACCCCTTTACCTCATTCTCGCCACTCTTTATTTTATGCTGTAGTTACCAACATAATGTAGTTGATATACTTGCTAGAGTTGTATTCATGTTTGGTAGCTTGTACCAGGTCTGCGTATATGGTCTCTCTTCGGTAACCAGAGTCGTTTGTTTCTTTGTCTAGCTAGCAGCAAGTGCCGTTTTATATCTCTGGGATGTCCATCGCAATCAAATAATTCACCGTGGACCTACACAGTGAAGAAGAGAAGCCGAGTCTCGGAGCAGCAGCACCATCGGCATGCGGGCGGGCCCAACCTCCACCGTCACCAACGGGATCCGACCGGATGCAACAGCAGGAGCATACCAGGCCCAGCCAAGCCCTCAAATGCATGTAAAGCTCCACCGTCGCGCTGCAGAAGGCATGTCGTCGGCGTCACTGCTACCTGTCCGAGCCGCCCCTCCACTTCACCATGTCGGAGGCAACGAAGCCATGCCGGCGCCGGCCCGCTAGGACCCAGATGGGGCCCTAAGGGCCCAGATCTAGGGAAGGGTCGCGCCGCCGGCCACCCAGCGCCACCAGGCCGGAACAACCCCTTCATCCACGCCCATTGTTTCACTTCATTTTGGTTCCTTCTAGGCAGCATCTGCGTCCAGTCGCCTTTGGAGGGACCGAGTCGAGATTGAGGTTTTGGTTGAGCAGGAGACGTGGTCTTCGCCGCCTATTGAGATGGTGGAGACCCTTGGGCAGGAGGCCTGAGGGTCCTCTCCACATTCATGACCGGTGTCTCCAGGTCCGTCGACTCAGCGGGTGGCTTCCCCTCAGTTAGCGGAGAAGGGGAGGTGTGATGTGAGGACATCGCCGTAGATGGGAGGGGGTGTCGGGTCGATGGGGCTCGAGCACCCTATCCGACCTCTCACCCCGTGCTAGCTTCGGTCGGGCATATGGCAGGAGGCCAACACCCGATTGAGGTCACCATGGAGGAGGTGATCGCTTATGGCGGGATTCAGGACCTGGCGTCTAGTGAGAGGCGTGTAAGTCACCGGATTCAAGCCCAGCCGGATGCGGACGACCTGCAGTTGGGCTGCGCTATGAGGGCCACCAAGCTTCGAGACGTCGAACCGACTACAGGTATATCAGTAAATACCAGTTATTCTGTTCTTAATTTTTTGGAGCCAAAAATTATCAATAACGCCAGCAACTTAGGAATTTCTCTTGGTAGCAACGAAAAAGAAATTGAAAAATTAGTTAATGATCTGTTAGACCTAGGAGCTCATAGAGCCTTAGAATTAATACGGAATATTGCTGCAGTGAAACCTATGAACGAGTCAGATATTAATAGTCTTGGTGTAACTTCGCTACAAAGTCTTTGTGAGGATCTTGTTCCCAACTTCGAAATTAGAGGAGGAGGAGGCGACGGCCTCAGAGGGGTAGATGGCCTCTCTGCAGCCAAAGAATACCGACCTGCCTTGCTAGACAGATGAAAACCTTGAGGTTTAGGAGGATAAACCAAAACGTTCCTGGAAGAGGAAGATTTATCCTACTTCAGCAGTCTGTAGGAGTGTGAGAGTAAGATAAAATAAAAAATTCCATAATGAAAAATGAAAGGGATCTTTTGGAATAGCAGAGGTCTAGCGGACTTGGCTAAAAGGAGATTTCTTGCGGAAGCATCGATAGAGCATAGATTCGATTTTATGGCTCTACTAGAGACGGGTAGAGATAATTGTATGCCTCAATTCCTCAGTAGCATTTCAGGGGGAGTTGAGTTTGACTGGCATTGTTTGCCCCCAAGAGGTCGTTCTGGAGGGATATACTACAGGGGGTTAAGTGTGAGTCGCTAGAAGTGGTAAATGTGGTGTATGAAGATTTTGCTGTTAATTTCGGGTGAGGTCGAAGATTTATGGCTTTCGATGGTCTCGGGTGGCTGTATATGGTGCAGCCTAACCTGAGTTTAAGCCTGATTTTCTCGCAGATCTGGTGAGAGTCTGTGGTGATGAAAGACCTCCTATCCTTGTGCCGGGGCTTTAACATAATTACAGGCAAGAAGAGAAAAATCATGACAACTTCGATGGAAGATGGTCATTTATGTTCAACATGATTATTGATTGTCTCGACTTGAGGGGAATTGACCTCACTGGGAGACAGTTTACATGGGCAAACTTTTTTGCGGTTCCAACTTATGAGAAACTGGACAGGGTGCTCATCAGCGTCGAGTGGGAGCAGACGTTTCCTCTAGTAATGGTACACGCATTAAATAGAGCAATATCAGATCATACACCATTAATGATCGACTCTGGGGATGCAACTCATGTCAGCAACATAAATAACTTCTCTCTCGAATTAGGATGGTTCGAGAGGGAAGGATTCATAGACCTCATTGCTGCACAATGGGCCAAAGATTGTGGCGGGACTTCCAATATCGATAGATGGCAAAATAAAATTAGACACTTGCGCCAGTTCTTGAGGGGTTGGGCCAATTCTTGAGGGGCTGGGCCAAGAATCAAAATTTACAAAGCGGAGAAAGAGAAGACTTATAAATCTCATAAACAATTTAGGTTTGAAAGTTGAGTCTACTATTCTTAATACGTCAGATCGGGATCTGACTGTTAAGAATGAGGCTGAGCAGACGCTAGGAGATCTTCTTAGATAAGAAGAGATGAAATGGGCTCTTAGAGCCAAGGTGACAAAGGTCATCCAAGGAGATGATAACACACAGTTCTTTCACATGATAGCAAATGGAAGCATAGAAAGAAGAAAATAATACAATTAGAACAGGACGAGGGTACGATTGTAGGACATGAGAACCTAAAGTTGTATATCTCTACCTTTTATAAGAAGCTATTTGGGGACCTCGAGAAAATTTTGTGTCGCTTGATGAGCACTCAATTGATGACATACCTCAGCTCAATTCGGATGAGAACGAGGTTTTGTCTGCCCTGTTTACCAAGAAAGAGGTGTTTGAAGCAATATCACAAATAAAGCACAATAAAGCTCCGGGACCGCATGGGTTTCCAGTAGAATTTTATAAGAAGTGTTGCCATATCATTAAGGGAGACCTTATGCCTATGTTCCGTGATCTATTTAATGGTCATCTGCAGCTATTCCATCTAAACTTTGGAAAATCACATTGTTGCCAAAGAAGGAGGAGGCTGTTCCCATTGAGCAGTACAGGCCAACATGTCTGCTCAATGTTAGTTTCAATTTTTTTTCTAAGGTTGGCACGAATAGGCTGACACATATTGCCCATTATGTTGTACAACCAACGCAAGCTGTTTCACGCATGGGCGACACATCCTAAAAGGGGTTGTGGTCCTACATGAAACTCTCCACAAAATCCATTCGAAGAAACTAGATGGGGCTATATTCAAAGTGAATTTTGAGAAAGCGTATGACAAGGTCAAATGGATCTTTCTCCAACAAGCCCTAAGCATGAAGGGTTTCAATGAAGCCTGGAGGAAACATGTGTATTCCTTTATTCAGATAGGTAGTGTTAGGATTAAGCTGAATGATGACACTGGTCATTATTTACAGACACATAAAGGATTAAGACATGGCGACTCAGTGTCTCATGTTTTGTTCAACATAGTAGCAGATATGTTGGCAGTCCTTATCGGTCGCGGCTAAAGAGAATGACCAAGTCAATGGACTAGTTCCGCATCTTGTAGATGGGGGAGTGTCCATATTACAATATGTCGATGACACGATTCTATTCATGGAACATGATATTGCTAAAGCTACAAATATGAAGTTAGTGCTTTGCCTATTTGAACAGTTGTCGGGCCTTAAAATTAATTTTAGCGAAAGCGAATTATTCTGTTTTGGGACAGCCAAAGAGAAACAAGACGCATATAAACAATTGTTCAGTTGTGAAATGGGTTCACTACCGTCTAGTTACCTCGGGATTCACATTTATCACCGCCAATTGACTAATAAGGAGTGGAAGTGCACTGAAGATTGTTTCGAAAAAAGGCTAAGCTGATGGAAGGGCAAGCCTATGTCCTATGGAGGTCGACTGGTGCTGATAAACTCGGTGCTGACGAGTCTCCTGATGTTCCTCCTTTCCTTCTTTGAAGTAGTGTTAGGGGTACGGAAAAGATTAGACTTCTATTGATCTCAAATTTTCTAGCAATCTGATGAGGTTAAGCAGAAATATAGGTTGGCCAGGTGGGATATTATTTGCAGACCCAAAGACCAAGGTGGGCTAGGGATCAAGAATTTAGAAGTTAAGAATAAATGGCTTCTCTCCAAATGTCTATTCCGGCTTTCTACGGAGACCGAGGGTACGTGGATACAAATTTTCCATAATAAATACCTTCAGTCTAAGACTCTGGCCCAGGTCAATGCTAGGCTTAATGATTCACCTTTCTGGAAAGGGTTGATGAGGACGAAAGTCTTCTTTGTTAGGAGGGTAAGATTCATTGTTGGTAATGGTCGTTCGGCCAGATTCTGGGAAGATGCATGGTTAGGGGAGACACCCTTAGCCCTGCAATATCCCACTCTATATCATATTGTACAACGTAAGGAAGATTATGTTGCTAGAGTATTGCATTCGTTCGGTCGTCCTTAATATCCAATTCAGGACGTCTTTGGTGGGAGAACGGTGGACTCCGTAGTTGCACTTGGTCCATAGATTGATGGAGGTTCAACTCTCTAACCAGGCAGACACCATTCATTGGAAATTATCAGCGAGTGGTAGTTTCTCTGTGAAGTCTATGTACACGGATTTAATTGATACTGGGCCAATTCCGAGATCCGTACATATATATAAGATTAAATTTCTGCTTAGAATTAAAATCTTCATCTTGTTTGTCCACTAGGGAGTGATCTTGACAGAAGATAATTTGATTAAGCAAAACTGGATAGATAGCTCTCGTTGTTTTTTATTGTGACCAGGATGAAACTATTCAACACCTCTTTCTCGATTGCCTGTTGGCAAAATTATTGTGGTGCATGATTCATATAGCCTTCAACGTTAATCCTCCAATTTGCATCAACACGTTATTTGGAACATGGCTAAACGGAGTGGAATCAAACATCGCGAGACATATTCAGATAGGAATATGCGCATTAGTATGGGCTATATGGAACAATAGGAACTACACGATCTTTAACCCGAAAAACTTTATTGCAGGATATTTACTGAGATATTGCTTGGATCCGTACGTGGTTGTTACTCACTCATGCGGGCTCCAGGGAGTTTTTGGTTACTGGGTACAACAGATGGGAGACTGTAGCATGGGTTATCTTCAACCGGTTTAGATGGCAAGCTACTAATAGACTAGGTATATAGGAATCGTAGCCTGTTACTATTTTCGCCGGATGTGGCACTTTTTTTATTTCATTTCGTTATGCACTATTTGAGAGCCAGACTTGCAATTCAGACTTGTTTTCGCACTTGATTTAATAATATGGGTGCATGCATCGCTCTAATGCAGAGGCCAGGGGTTATCATCCTTTTCAAACAAAAAAACCTCAGAACAGCCGCTTATGGGATTTTTCTCCTCTTGCGAGAACCTCTTGGGTCATGACTCCAATTTTCGTTCGGAATGAACTCTAAAACATAGAATATTCGTGCATTAGCTTAGGGATAGAAGATAG
Organism: Aegilops longissima; assembly: GCA_021605205.1. Lineage (NCBI taxonomy): Eukaryota > Viridiplantae > Streptophyta > Magnoliopsida > Poales > Poaceae > Aegilops > Aegilops longissima. The sequence goes on along the minus strand of JAHIAM010003356.1, from coordinate 68,534 downwards.
TGGGTTTGTTGGCTTATGGGATATAAATGGGGAATAAGTAGGAGCGAATGATAAGTATGTTACTTCCCAAGTATTTGTATCGCCATGGTTTGATTCAGCAAGTGAACTCCCGTCAGTGCGTGGATAGGAATGGTCGAGCGCCAGGGACGAGGGTTTCCTCCCGTGGGATCTGCTTACACGGACTTGTCCTGCTCGAGGATGAGGACGGGCGCACCTCGCCACCAAGGGATCTGCTCCTCTTCCTTCAGTGTCACCAGTTGATGGTGGATAAACTGTGTGATTGGATGGCAGAAGTTCTTTTTTCATCGTCATTTTTGCTTTTCTGCATCGTATCATCGCACTAGCTTTATTTAGTTCTTAACTTCTTATTGCCTCTCATCATCATCATATATATTAAGATCATGGCGAGAATCAGTCACGTGGGTTTCCTGAAGTTACCTTGCTATGCAGGGGACATGCATATATGTGCCTGTGAATTCATTCCCAGTATGAATCAATATATCTTCTTGGCAGCATCAGTTTGATTTAGCTTCATGCTTGACTAACTGATTGAACTGCACTCATGCTTTGATCCTTGAACTGTTTGTTGGTACCTCAAAGTTGTACTTGTGCTGAATGAGATAGGCCGTGCACTGTTTGCCAAATTAATTTGCTTGCTGCTGCCACGAGAAGTCAGTAGATTTCAGTTAAGCAATTGGTCTTAATCTATTTACACGCTTGACTGAATTTTGCTTGGTGCTATTGATGTCAGGCTTTCTAGTGTCGAATCAGTTGGACATTGTTTGGAAATTAATTCGCTTGCTTTCTTGCTGCCCCTACAATTCAGTGGAATTTAGTTTACCAGTTGGTCTAGTTGGATCTTTGAAGTTCAATCAAGATGTCAGAAAATAGATGGTTGCTGCTCTTCGAGCAGTTCTTTTTATGTGTTGTTTGTTTTGCATGTCCGAATATGATAAGAAGAGCAATAATAGATAGATAGGTTTAGATAGAAATTTTCATGTTTCTTCCTAGTTTGTATTAGGTTCTGATTCAACCTTGTAATTGCGTCATCTTTGATTCGGCTTGTAACAAATCCTGTACTCATTTTCGGACGACTAAAGATTTTGTTCTGATCAATGACCTATTTTTATTATATTTTTGGATGAATAAATATTTGATTCTCTGCCCAATTCTGTTGATATGAATCATTTTGTTATATTCTGATATAAATTGTGTCTTTAAATTGCTGAATTTAAGGTTTTAAATAAAACCAAAAAAAGTGCTGATCCTTTGCCGTAAGTGGGCAGACTACTAAGAGCCTTTGCCCATTAGCTTTTGGGCCAGCTAACGGCAAACGCCTGAATTCTTTGTTGTCTGGATTTTGGGCAGGCTGACGTCAAATGCCCGATTTCTTTGCCGTCTGGTTTATATGGATTGGCCGACGGCAAAGTCCGATTTGGCATATGGGCCGGTTGACGGTAAAGCTTGATTTATTCGTTGTCTGTTTAGTTTGTGTCGATGGCAAAGAACTAACGCCATCCGTTAGGGCCTCAGTTCTGTCAGTTTTCTTTATTTGCCGTCTGGCTGATTCCTGCTGACAGGATACACTACAAACCAATGGCAAAATCTTTGTCGTCAGCCCGACGAAAATCTAACGGCAAAGTATCTCTTAGCGGATTAGGGGTTTGCTGACAATCTTTGCCACCAGCTGACTGATAGCAAAATCTTACCCTGATTTATTCCTGCCTGATTACTGTAGTGAGCCTCCTCCGCTCCTGTGGACTAGTGATGCTTAGGGGCGACGAGGACAGGGGACGTCCGACTGAGGGCGCTTTTCCTGGGCAGGGAGATCCGATTGGCGTAGAGGGGCGGGAGGAGTGGCAGGATAGGCATCGTCCTAGGAGATGAGAGGGATCAAGCGTCATCGAGTACCAGGGAGAAGTCGTCCCACACGGTGTTTTCGAGCCGATGACACAAGGGCATCCTCTCCGATGGCGTTATAAATAGTGGCCGCACGTGGAAGGCGCACAGAGGAGCAAGAGGTATAAGGAAGTAGCACATATGTTTGAAGGTGATCTAATAAGCATGTTGCAGCACGCCGACGGCACTTTTTTTTCATTTGAAGTTGGTAGAAATTGAAGGAGTATGCTTTGTTTCTTTGAGCAATTATCCAGGCAAAAGGTTAACTTTGGTGATGGTTTTTGGATGTAGAGGCTTATAAAAAATAATGACCATATCCAAATAAACATGTAGTAATTCAACTTCATCTAAGTTTACAACATATACACAGAGACTACGCTTATCCATACCTCTGCTTTAGCGTACTGCATACAGAACTTAGAAAGTAACTGCATCACTGACCACATTGCTTTGATTCACTGAAAAAAATCTTAACCACACATGTGCTACTACACGTGAAACTTATCATGTTGCAGCCCTACTTTTACATGTACTAATGCAAGTTAGTACCGAAATAAGTCAAGATCACAGTTTGTTTTACTTTTTCTAACCTATTTGAAAATTTAAGAAGAGATATATCACTGAAACCATAAACTGGATCCATTTGTTTGCACCTTTGTATTTGCTTCATGCATTGGCCACGTGATAGCCACTAAGTTTTCGAGCTGAACATATTAAATAAAAATAACCTTGCAAAGTTAGTTATGCTCCAGTTTCAATTTGCTCTACAGAGTTATGACTTGGGGGAGGGGGTCTGAAAGAAATGGACTGATGGATGTAGAGCCGTCCAACTTTCCTAAATGAATTAACGGTTGCATATGTTTTACGGTATTACAGATTCTAGAAGAGTTTATATGGCTTGGGATAGGGCAGGAAGTGTCCCATCTGCACTACGGGAAAATCAAGTTTTGCCGTTTGAACAACTATTAGCCGAGTGCTTTTTTTTGGGTACTTGGCTTATGTGCGTATAAGCCAAGCTTCCAAGAGAAAACACCCGGCAACTAGAAAGTATTCGGCTTATAGCTATCTTAACCCGAGTCGTATAAAAAAGCTCTAGGCTTACACGTACGACACGGTATATGCTGAAAAAAGCACTCGGCTTATAGCTCGACCTTGGCAAAGGCATCTTCCATGTGGCTATAGCGGATGTGGGTGACGGCAAAGGCATCCGTCACGGAGCAGCCTATAAACCGTGTGCCGTAAAGCAGTACTCGGCTTACATGGCTTATAAGCCGTGTGCCCCGGAAAACACACGGCTTATATGGCATTAGCAAGAAAATGTAAAGAATTATCACTGGATTATAGGAGAGGACTAGGTACAGTCGCTTGATACTGAACTATTTGTAACACACACTCTTTATAATATACATGAGACAAATCTGTTGATACACTAGTAGAAAAAGGGTCAAATGTGAGACACATTAGTCCCGGTTTGTAACAGAACCGGCACTAATGTGGCCATTAGTGCCGGTTCCAACGGCTAGCTGGGAGGAGCTCTTTAGTACCGGTTCGTGGCAAACCTCGAACCGGTGCTAATGAGAGTGGTGGCAGGATGTTGTCAGAATGGGGCCCTTCCAGCACCTTTAGTACCGGTTCGTGGCACGAACCGGTACTAAATGTCGTCCTATATAAATCCTTCGTCCACCCGCACTCTGTTCTTCCCCCTTTCCCCTCTCCCTCTCCTCTGTTCTTCCCTTCTTCCTCTCGAGTTCATCACAAAATTTGCCCCAAATTTGTCAAGATTTGCAGGCCCTCATCCATTCAAATGATCACCAAGGTTAGCAACTTTGTCCTTTCATCTCTCATTGCTAGATTAGCTCTTGCATTGGTTTATATAGTGATTAATTGTGGGTTTTAGTAATTTGGGAGGAATTATATGTGGTAGTATTTGATTTATATGCAATTTGAGGTCAAAATAACACTTAATTTGCATATGTAGGTGTGGTTTACTTAGTGCCTTCTAAATCTCTGTCGTAACCACCGTCGATCGCCCGCACCGTCCCGTCGCCGGCACCACCTTGTGGTGAGCCTCTTGTTCATGAAATTTTATATAAAAAATTGATGTTTGTGTGATTTGGATATATAGTTACTCGTATAATAATTATCTTACCCTTACGTTGTTTGTTGTACATAGTGCCATGGTTTTGATATCCGTCCCCGTCGGCCCTCGTCCTTGTTATGATTCGGATATGGTATATTCTCTTTTAAAACTATTTGTTGCATTTCGTGTTTATGACAAATTAAGCCCATCAAGTGGACATAGATATTTTTTATCTAGGAGGTATGTGAACCGGAAATTCCAACCGACCCTATTGTCGAGAGGTTAAATTTAGTTGAAAGAGAAAACGAGTACTTGAAAGAAAAATTGAAAAGAATTGAGGGGGAGAAGATGGAATTGGAGTTGCATGTTGCCGATGTCGTCGATGATCACAAGATCAAGATGGAGAAAATGCGCTTGAAGATTAAAAAGATTAGAAAATATGCCATCGATAGTGAGGCTTGGTATCATTATGCTGTTGGATCAATTGTTACCTTAGTTGCGATCTTGATCGCATTTGTTGTTGCATTTAAATGCTTTAGCTAGAGAGTTATTTGTTTGTTGCATTTAAGTGTTGTATGAACTTGTATTAATTTGGTCTATTCGGTGTTGTGTAATGAAGATGAGCCGCAATGGATGTACGATGACCGATGCTCTCCCAGTTCGTTGAGGCGTGCATACTTTTCTGCTTGCGGCTGAGGCAAACAAGCGGGCGGATGGTTTTATGCCTTGTCCATGTGCTGGCTGCAAGAATGGTCGCAATTACTCTACGTCAAGAACCATTCACGTCCACCTGTTTGAGTCCGGTTTCATGCCCCACTATAATGTTTGGACCAAGCACGGAGAAAGAGGGGTTATGATGAAAGACAATGAAGAAGAAGAGGACGACGACAGCTATCCTGGCCATGGGTTCCCTGAATACGATGATACAACAATGGGGGAAGAAGCTGAGCCGGTAATGCGGGAAGAAGCTGGGCCGGCAATGCGGGAAGAAGCTGAAGAAGAGGCATCATATGAGCCCGTTGATGATCTAGGTCGGGCCATTGCCGATGCAAAGAGAAACTGCGCAAGTGATTTGGAGAAGAAGAAGTTGCAGCGCATGTTAGAGGATCACAAAAAATTGTTGTACCCGAATTGCGTAGGTGACAAGAAAAAGCTGGGCACCACACTGGAATTGCTGCAATGGAAGGCAGAGAATGGTGTATCTGACAAGGGATTTGGAAAGTTGCTAGTAATGATAAAGGATATGCTTCCAAAGGACAACGAATTGCCCGAGAGTACGTATGAAGCAAAGAAGGTTGTCTGCCCTCTAGGGTTAGAGGTGCAGATACATGCATGCCCTAATGATTGCATCCTCTACTGCGGTGAGTACGAGGATTTGAACGCTTGCCCGATATGTGGTGCATTGCGCTATAAGATCAGCCGCGATGGGCATGGTGATGTCGAGGGCGAGCGCCCCAGGAAGAAGATTCCTGCCAAGGTGATGTGGTATTCTCCTATAATACCACAGTTAAAACGTTTGTTCCAAAACAAAGAGCATGCCAAGGCGATGCGATGGCACAGAGAAGACCGTAAGAAAGACGGAAAGTTGAGAGTACCAAATGAGGTCGCAGTGGAGAAAAATCGAAAGAAAGTACGGGAAGGAGTTTGCAGATGGCGCAAGGAGCGTATGGTTTGGTCTAAGCGCAGATGGCATTAATCCTTTTGGGGAGCAGAGCAGCAACCATAGCACCTGGCACGTGACTTTATGTTTGTATAACCTTCCTCCTTGGTTGTGCATGAAGGGAAGTTCATTATGATGCCAGTGCTCATCCAAGGCCCTAAGCAACCCGGCAACGACATTGATGTGTACCTAAGGCCATTAGTTGAAGAACTCTTACAACTGTGGAATGGAACAGGTGTACGTGCGTGGGTTGAGCACATGGGGGAAGAATTTGACCTAAAGGCGTTGCTGTTCATGACCATCAATGATTGGCCTTCTCTCAGTAACCTTTCAGGACAGACAAACAAGGGATACCGCGGATGCACGCACTGTTTGGATGATACCGACATTATATATTTGAATAGTTGTAAGAAGAATGTGTACCTGGGACATCGTCGATTTCTTTCGAGCAGGCATCCCGTAAGAAAGAAAGGCAAGCATTTCAAAGGTGAGGCGGATCACCGGACGAAGCCTCACCACCGTACTGGTGCTGATGTACATGATATGGTTAAGGATTTGAAGGTGATATTTGGAAAGGGTCCTGGCGGACAACCTGTTCCAAAGGACGCTGACGGACGCGCACCCATGTGGAAGAAGAAATCTATATTTTGGGACCTGCCATATTGAAAAGACCTAGAGGTCCGCTCCGCAATCGACGTGATGCACGTGACGAAGAATCTTTGCGTGACCCTGCTTGGCTTCTTGGGCGTGTATGGGAAGACAAAAGATACACCTGAGGCACAGGAGGACCAGCAACGTATGCACGGAGAAGGCGGCATACATCGTGGTCATGCAAGCTACGCTCTTACCAAAGAAGAGAAGGAAATCTTCTTTGAATGCCTGCTCGATATTAAGGTACCGTCGGCTTCGTCGAATATAAAGGGAATAATAGACATGGCAGAGAAAAGTTCCGAACCTAAAGTCTCATGACTGCCACGTGATTATGACGCAACTGCTTCCGGTTGCATTGAGGGGCTTCTACCGAAAACGTTCGATTAGCCATTGTGAAGCTATGTGCATTTCTCAATGCAATCTCTCGAAGGTAATCGATCCAGAAATCATACCAAGGTTACAGAATGATTTGGTGCAATGTCTTGTCGAGTTTCGAGTTGGTGTTCCCACCATCCTTCTTCAACATCATGGCGCACGTCCTAGTTCACCTATCTTGAAGAGATTAACGTTTTGGGTCCTGTATTTCTACACAATATGTCCCCTTTGAGAGGTTCATGGGAGTCTTAAAGAAATATGTTCATAACCGTGCTAGGCCGAAGGAAGCATCTCCAAGGGCCTTCAAAATGAGGAGGTCATTCAGTTTTGTATTGACTTTATTCCTGACCTTAAGCGATTGGTGTTCCTGAATCATGCATAAGGGCAGACTGGATGGAAAAGGCACGCTAGGAGGAACAAATAATATGTATGGACGGACATTCTCTCACCGAAGCACACTACACAGTTCTAAAGAATTCCGCCTTGGTGGCTCCGTATATGGATGAACACAAGAATTTGCTACACTCCAAACACCGGGCGATCGATGACTGGATTACACGTGAACAAACCAGGAGTTTCGCCAGCTGGTTGCGACACGCACCATGCATGACACCTCTATTGAAGATGACCTGTACTTGCTGTCCCAGTTACCATCTTGAATATAATGACTTTCAAAGGGCGAGATAAATGGTAATACATTTTACACGATCGCCCAAGATAAGAAGAGCACCAACCAAAACAGTGGTGTCCGCTTTGATGCAGAAACCAAGACGGGAAAGGAAAAAATTATGGTTATATACAGGACATATGGGAACTTGACTATCGACGTGGTTTAAAGGTCCCTTTGTTTTGGTGCAAATGGGTTAATATGACACGAGGCGGGGTAACAGAAGACCCGCAGTACAGAATGACAATAGTGGATCTCAACAATCTTGCGTATGCAGACGAACCATTCATCCTAGCCAATGATGTGGCACAGGTTTCTATGTGAAGGACATGTCTACCAAGCCAAGAAAAAGAAAAGATAAGGAAGCGAATGCATCGTACGATGAGCCAAAGCGGCAGATAGTTCTTTCTATGAAGAGAAACATCGTGGGAGTGGATGACAAGACAGACAAGTGAGATGATTATGAAAAGTTTGATGAAATTGCTCCATTCGCAGTGAATATTGATCCGAGCATCCCGTTAAATGATGAAGATTTTTCATGGTTACGGCGCAAAGGGACACACGCGAAGAAAATGTTTCACACCCAAAGATCTGGGATGTGATCGGCTTCACTAGCTATCATCACTTTCTTATGTGTTTCGCACCGAGAGGGGAATCTCTGTAATAGTTAGGGTAGTTATGTGTTTTGGCATTTGAAACGCGAAGAAATTTTATGTGCAAACAAATTCACACTAATTTCAAATAATTCAAAATTTAAACTATTCAAATTTGAAAACTACGGGCACTAACAGAAAGTTTGTAATATTTTGTACCTAAAGAGGCTGTGTCAGCCTCCGGTCAGGCTATGGCCCCACCATCACCATTTAGTGCCGGTTCGTATCACGAACCGGTACTAATGAGGTTGTGTCAGGTAAGGCTGGGGCCCCACGAGCACCTTTAGTACCGGTTCATGGATGAACCAGACGTAAGCTGCTTTTAGTCCCACCTCGCGAAGTGAGAGGGACTAGGAGCGGTTTATAAGCCCTAAGTGCAGAGACGATGAAGAAGAGGATCAATGCTCACGTTGCTTAGCTTCAAGCCTTCAGGAATACGGTAGACTGCACGGAGCTATGCGCAGTGCAGTTTACACTATTCAAATGCTTGAAGCAAATTAACTAGCATTGCACCTCTTTTTATTTTAATAACTTATTACAACTCCGGACTTCTTCTGTTATGGCAAAAACTAATTGCACGTCGACATTTCTTTTTTAAGTTATAACTCCAGTCTTTGACCATCAAGTTTTGCGAAAAGAAAAATAGCAGAAAAGAAAGAAAAACTATAGCTGAAAAGAAAAAACTATATAAAAAACTACTCAAAAATAAATAGAATAAAATAAATATAGCAGAAAAGAAAAACTACTCAGAAATAAATAGAAAAAAATAAAGCAGAAAAGAAAAAAATTATATTTGCTATTTTTCAATCGTTTACAAAATGACCGTGAAATTGAAAATCACTACAAAATGAATTCTGAAAATGTTGAATTTTGGCAAACTAGATGAAAAACTATTCACAAATAAATAGAAGAAAATAAATATAACAGAAAAGAAAAAACTATACAAAAAACTACGCAAAAATAAATAGAAGAAAATAAAGCAGAAAAGAAAAAAACTATAAAAAAATTAGGGCGCTGCCCTGTGGGCCTGATAGGCCAAAGGTGTGTAATTACATGCCTTAAAGGCCCAGCAGACTCACAGGGCAGCACACAGAGTTTAGGCCCACAAGCCAGCTATACAAAGGAGTTCGAAGTGGTAGCCGTGGCTGGGTTTATAAACCAGTGCGGCCGCCCTTTGCCCGGCGAGGTGGGACTAAACTTTGGGGTGGCAGCGCGAGGCCTTTAGTACCGGTTGGAGCCACCAACCGATACTAAAGGGGGGGCCTTTAGTACCGGTTTGTGCCACCACCCGGTACTAAAGGGGTCGCTTCCGCCGCTTGGGCTGGCCAAAACTGGTTTTAGTACCGTTGATGGCTCCAACCGGTACTAAAGGTGCCTTCTATATATACAACCCTTCAAAATTTCATTCCCCTCTGTTTCTTCCTCTGTTTCGTCGTCTCGGTCGCCGCCGCCGCCCGTCCCCTGTCGCCGCCCTCGTCTCCGTCGCCCCGCCCGTCCCGTCGCCGCCCGTCCCGTCGCCGCCGCCTGGCCCGTCCCGTCGCGCCGTCCCAGCGCCGCCCGCCCGTCACCACCCCGGCCGTCGCCTGCCGTCGCCTCGCCGTCGCCGTCACCCCGCTGTGAGCTCTCCCCTCTAACCCTCTCCCTCGCCCCAGGGCTACCATGGCGCCGCCCTCCCGAGCCCATACACACACACACACAAGCATGATGAACACACACACACATATGTATGAATTAATGCATGTATATATTAGTATATACGTATTTTGTATGTTTAATTAGTTTAGATTATTTAGATTATTATTTTTTCACTATTATATATGTATGAATGCATGTTAGATGGATATAATTAGTGTTTAATTAGTATGGAATTTTTTATATAATGTTGTTTTCAGTTTTTAATGGATGTATAGAAGTTGTGTTTTCTGTTTTAGTGTTAGATGCTTAATTAGTATGAAATAGTATATAGATTTTGAAATAGTAGAAATGTTAGAAATTTTAGTTATCAAAATCCAATCATTAAAAAATATTACTTTTTATGGGCATATAGCTAGTATTTGTTCTCGACGATGCCCGCCCGCATCCTCGCCGTCGACCCGTCCATGACGACGCCCAGCCGACCCATGTCCGGACTGGGCTCCGCTGGCTGGCACTGGGAGGTGCTGCCTAGAGGCGCGCCCGCTTGATGAGAACCGGCTCCGGGTCCGTCGTCGACCCTGATCTCGTTTGGTGGCGTTCGCGTGGGCCAGTTTGGTGCGGAGGGACCCGACCCGCCGGAGGAGGCGTCGCCGTGTCGGGGAGGAGGACGAGCACGCCCATCGCTACATGGTTGCGTTAGAGGGCGGCAGGGTCTCCAATACCGACAAGATCTTCGGGATCTCACTTCAGCTATGATCCTGTGAGGTTCCTTCTCTTTGGGTGTCCACCGCCCGCGCCGCAGAACCGCGAGTGTCCTAGATTCTTCGTAGTATTCGATCTTTAATTAGCTAGCCGTGATGTACTATTCAATATTATATATTATTCGAGACGATGTATTCTAGATTATATCTATTATTCTAGACGAAGTATTCGAGATTATATCTATTATTCGAGACGATGTAATTTGAATACTAAATTGTTTTATATTTCTTTTGAATTAGTTAAATAAAAGCTATGGCGATAATCTTGACGAGAGGGGAGAACAGACCATGTTCGATATGATACGCGGGCCAGATGATGATCAGAATGAAGAAGATTATGACGGCTCAGAATTTCTAAACAACACCAGAGAGGGTGATATGATATTCGATCGCGACGACCGAATTGATGAAGTCATGAACTATGATTATGACGATGACGAAGAACAGTTGATCCTGAAACAACAAAGACCGGCGAGGTATATATATTTATATAAGCAGGTATCTGGTGATCATCACATGTTTTAAATGACTTGAAGATATATTAACGAACCGATCTTTGTTCTTTCAGCCATCCGGATCGAGCAAATATTCAGGCAAAAGGACGAAACGAGGCCCAAACAAAAAGTTGAAGGAGGGCGTAAAGTACAATATCGAGGCAGTCAGACCTAATGGCGAACCATTAGCGCCTAAGAAGATTGCGGACAAGTTCGTTCATCGGTCGGAGTTCTTGTGAAGGACCAACTCGATCTCCCTTCAAGAATGGAGAGAGCCAGCAAAAGACAAAGGACAAAAGGCAAAGAGGACGCTGCTCCACGTCCGGATGTTACTTTTGTCGACAGAATCAAAAAGATCTGCTTTGGGATACTCTCATGGAACATTTCACCCTACCAGATCATTTCACGAGCGCAGATGTGCAGAGAGTCAAGGACGCTGCTCTTAGGAAGATGGCGGTTGCATTCAAGAACCACAAGAATCGTGAATGGGACAAGTACGTCAAGGGAGGAAGGAAGACTCCAGATTCGAGGGAACACTAGAGAACCAACGTGCTCATTGGGACGATTTCGTGAAATTCAAGGATTCGGAATTAGCTAAGGAACGGTCGAGAATAAAAAGAAGAATGCCGAAAAAAGGATAAGTTCCATAAGCTGGGGCCAGGTGGCTATCGGGTGGCAATGCCTAAGTGGGATAAGTCCGAGAAAGAGATGGAGGATGCAGGTGCCACTCCGGTTACTAAGAGCTGGCCCCAGTCGGGACTTGGTTCTATGCGCATGGGGGAGTTGGACCAAAGACATGCAATGTTTCGACGAGGGCAAGTCTGAAGGAGCCGACGATGCGATACTTGTTGCAATAGAAGAGGCACGATCGGGGGTGTTCCAGCCCAACAGAGAGAACGACGAGCTTACGCGTGCCCTGGGAAATCCTGAACACCCGGGAAGAACACGAGGCAAGGGCGCTATTCCGTGGTATGAGGGGTTTTCAGACTGGAACACCGACTACAGAACCCGTGCGAGAAAGAAGATTACGGAGGAGAAGAAGAGGAAGATGGAGGAGGAGCAGAGGAAGCGGGACTATGATTGCCTTCAAGGCCTAGAAGCAAGTCAAGCGGAATTGGTAGTCAAATTCCAGCGGTAGCAGGAGCAGATCGACTCACTTACCCAGCAAAGGGGGTCTCAGCAGCTGCAGCAGCTAGCGAATGATCCAGCATTAGATAGCACCGCCCCATCCATGCCGAGAAGCAGCGTGGGTTCCGCCCCGGACGATGCAATGCTGGGTAGATACCCCGTGGATGACATCACGGAGAACACTAGCTGCGAGCTACACGTCAAAATGAAGAACATATCCATGAAGGTGGCGGACGGCGTTGCTTTTCCAGTTACCCCCAAAGAAACCTACCATTGCATCCCGATTCCAGAGGGCTATGCTCGTGTCATGGTTGACGAGGTGGTGCACCCATATTCGGGGCTAGAGCTTGACATTCCTGGAGGTGACGATGAGCGCTTTCTCGGAGACGCCAACCATCTTATCATCCTATGGAAAAAGGATAGCATCATCTTTCGAAGGCCACCGACACCGCGTCATCCGACTCCTCGTCGAAGTCCGCCACCGAGTCAGCAGTCTCCCGCTCCTGCAAGTCCACCAAGTCCGGCAAAGTGTCGCCACCCTCCTCCAAGTCCGCAAAGTGTCGCCACCCTCCTCCTCCAAGTCCGCCACAGCGTCGACGTCCCACCTCCTCCAAGTCCGGCACAACCTCAGGCCACTCCTCCTCCAAGTCCGGAACAGCTTCAGGCGGCCACTCCTCCTCGTCCAACTCAGCCCCGTCAGCCGGCGTCTCCGCCGCCTCAGCAATCGCAGAAGAGACACCCCGCAGCTATGGTGCGTAGCGGTACGAGTCGAGGTAGTACAGGAAGTACAGGCGGAGGCAAGCGATATAAACATGGTCCAAGCCTCACGCCTCTTCCGTAGAGGTCTTATGACAGGTCCGAGGAGGAAATCGCAGCCATATCGAAGTCCGAGGTGGAAGCCCATTTTGCAGCGAAACCGCTACCGCTGCCAAGGGAGAAAGTGCCTGAGGAAACGATTGACCACTTCATTCGTATGGCTCAACCACCAGCTCCCAAGCCTGTTGACACAGACTATGAGCGCCACATCAGGAAGTTAAATCGAGCACGTCTACGTAAGGAGGCAAGCTCGGGATCGAGCAAACAAGAAGCAGCTGTCAAAAATGCGGAAAACCATTCCCCACTGGGAGAACAGTGGCGCAATCGATCCCTCGCTTGTTGTGCCAACAACACGTGATAAACGACGCTGCCCCAATATTATTGTGGGCAAACAGTTTACGTTCCTGAGGTGGGCAATGTGGTAATAACGAAGGACCAGATAATGCAGGCTGAAGTTCTCAAAATCACTGTTGGACAACTCCTCGAGATCGAGCCCATGCCTGTGCTTAGAGAGGATGAAATAAAACGGAAATATGTCCGGGGCCAACCTTTGGTCGAGCCAGACAAGGTCAAGAACCTCCCAACGAGAATGTATGAATTGCATCAATGGTACATGAGCATTACCAAGATTTCCGATCGATTGTCCCTCATGGTGAATGTCAAGGAGGAGCATTACTTCCATGAGAAAGTTGTGTCCGTTGAGTATTGTGAAATGTTTCAGTTATACAATCAAGACGCACTCGACAAATCTATCGTCAGTTGCTATTGTCTGTAAGTGATTTCTTTCTATAATTTAAGTCTCAAGCTAGCTGTAGTGATCCTTTTGATCAATCATTACCTGTAATTATCCTCACTATATTCTTTTCTGTGGTATTATGTGCAGGATGAAGATGTATGAAATGAGAAAAGGTGGACGCTTTGGCATTGGGTTCATTGACCCAAACACCGTTAATGAATACACATGGAAAATAAATCCACGTCATCAAAAGGCCGTAGAGGACAACATGTTAGAGTTCTTGAAGCGCCTCAAATACAATGAAGATATACTACTTCCTTACAACTTCCAGTGAGTCACACTATCTTGTACTACAAATTCTCTGTTTTTGCCTACTAGCTAGCTACATGTTTTTGCTTACATATGCCCGCTTAATTAAGACATGCAAACGTGTGTGCATGCAGATTTCACTGGGTCTTGTGTATCATTAAAGTTGACGCCGGAACAGTTGAAATACTGGACTCACTACTCAAAGAAAAAACTGACTATAACATCTTGTTTGGGATAGTCAACAGGTAATTTCAATCATTATTAACTATATATCTCGCCTATTTAGTTCGTCATTTTCATGATATGAACTATTTAATAACCCCTTTATTCATTTTCTTTGTCGGCGGGCAGGGCTTGGGCAAGGTTCATCAGCGTGACCCGAGGAGAATGGAAAAAAAAAGCTTAAATGGTTTCGACCCAAGGTAAGTAATTAAGTAGTACTAGCTAGCTAGCTAGCTGCCATCTCTTTAATTATCATGCTTGATTAATTATTATCTGATCGAATTCCATTCTCGTCAAGGTCCTGAAGCAGGCGCAGGGGACTGATCTGTGTGCATTCTGCGTTTGCGAGAACATTCACATGATGGCGTCCGAAAGGAGCAGATCTCAAAGACAGGAATGGGTACGCTTGTCAAAACACTATTCACAATTTTTACACCATTATCGATATCTAGTCACACAACTAATACACATGCATATTGATCTCTTTCTTAACAGTTCACAGAGGTGCGTGAGAAGCTCCTAGAAACGGAGCGCGTAGAAGCACTTCAAGAGGAAATAGCGGGATTTTTGCTCGACCAAGTCATAAATCATAAGGGAGAATACTGTTACCCGCTACCGCCCCAATGAAAACCACTTCCAATTGTCATCGTGCTCCGAAGGCACCAATTAGGCTAATGCCACTGGCTTCGAAGGCAACATGCATATGTAGGAGAAATTGTATATAGCTATACATGTGTGTATGTGTGAATTAATTAATATGATGGTTTGTGAGACACTGATGATATATATATATATATATGTACAATGTTTAGTATCGTAAAATAACAGCAAACGAAAAAGAATTAAAATGGAAACACAAAATTAAATGAAAAAGAAACCATAAAACTAAAACCCCCAAACCTTATAGTACCGTTGGTCTTACCAACCGGTACTAAAGGGCTCCAGCCCCTGAGCTGGCTCGTGCTGCGTGGTTTCCCTTTAGCACCGGTTCGTCTGAACCGGTACTAAAAGGGGGGCTTTAGTGCCCACACTTTAGTGCCGGTTATGGAACCGGCACTAAAGGGCCTTACGAACCGGTGCTATTGCCCGATTCTGCACTAGTGATACACAAGATGTGCCATGCAAATGATTCATATGATCTGCATGCAGTGCAGAATTGCCGTGTGGCACTGTCATCATAGTTGTTGATTTCATGATTTGTGCCAAGCGGGCCTTTGTTTTCATTCTCGCTCGTTAGTCTACCAAATCACATTGACTTGTATTGAACTATGCAGCAGCATCTTTTGTTCATGGCTCCCTCTGGTTCCCCTTGTTTACATACTCTCTTCATTATTTTTCTCAGCAATGCTGGTTTTCACATACCAAACATTATTTGCACGAAAGTACTTGAAGACGATCAAGGAAGCTCCTCTAAGGACATTAGTTTTGAGGCCGTCACACCTGAACATGACGATCCAGGTGTTGATGAGAAGGGAGAATCTCAAATATCTGTGGAGAAGCATGGGCTCATCCTTGAAGATGTTGATGACAAGCTTGAGATGGAGGATGTAGCTCCACCATGTGAAACTGAAGCTAGTACCAGATCCCAACCAGAGCGAAGTGATACCAACTGTTTTTTTTAAGGAGGAAGACCCCAGCATCTGCATCTGGGCGATGCATGTAGCCACTTTATTAATTATTCACAAAAGACCTTACAAAGAAATACAACAATAAGTCTGAAGCCACCGTCTAGGCAACATCTGTCGCTACTCCTATCTAGTTGTTGAAGGGGAGCTGATAGTCTGGGCCTAATACCAAACAGACCTCGCAGCCAAGCCCAACATCTTAGACCTGAGGCCCCAACCAAGCCACTTGCTGGGTATGGGTAACACAACGGTCCGGTGCACTCTCAGAGGCCGCGCCGCCAACTTCCACCAATCAATCTTCAGAGCTATACTGACGCATCAACCTTGCCAGGTCTAGCTGCCGTCGACACCGCCACGGTGCGCCAGACAACCCCACCACCCTGCGCTCGTCCATCCAGCCACATCCGTCGTCGAGATCATGCACCATGCCGCCAATACTCGTCGTCATTCATGCGGTAGATACAACGCCGCTCCTCCTGCCAACCTCCACACCGTCGCCGCTGCTGGACCTACGTGGAGCCCAACACCCATAGCATCTCTCCCAGAACATCTGAGCCTCCCAAGACGGCGCATCCATCGAGGTTACGACGCGCAGGCCGCCGCCGCCGCCCAATCAGTCAGAATTTGGACTTTCGTCCGGGGGGTGTTCGGAGGTGAATAGGAGGGACCTCGGCTTCGCCTCCAGGAAGGGTAACGACATTTGAGGGACGCCGCCGATGCCGGGCCGGACCAGCCGAGCAAAGCTTCATCCGGTCCCCATCCTATACTACCAAACCTTCGTCTGCTCCGGATCCGGCAACGAGCCAAGAGCCAAAACCTACATAGTTGAGATTGCTATGGGGCTTAACCCAACAGGAGTCGAGAAGAACATCCATAGTACATATCCAAGCACCGAATTAGCCTATTCGACGTGGCCAGCAGCGAAGACCACCAGCCGCGCCGGCCGACCACGTCTAGCATCAGATCAAGATCCGATCTGAACCCGGCGGCACCCACAACCAATTGGTCGAGCCCACCACGTAGCCGTAACCAAGCCGCGAGATGGGATCCCGCCATCGCCACTGCGCCGCGCATGACGTCGGCAAGGGTAGGTTCCCGCCGTGCCACTGGACCCCATGTAAACCCGACGCCTCCTCGCAACCCATCCGTCCCGTGCCGGTGGAGATGCTCGAAGGGGAAGAAGTCCCACCGCCGCCCTGCCGGCCAGGCTTTGCCTGGTGGCACTGTGGACGGCGGCGGGGGAGGGAGGGCGGCTAGGGTTTCCCCCCGGGTCGCCCACGGGGGCGGCACCAGCCTTCAGATAACGGTCCTCCCCTCTCGAACAATGGGCCTCCATCACCCCCACCAGTGCCATCATCTCCTCCACCTATTCCACCACCACTTGTTCCCGTTGATGAGAGAACGCAGTTGCAGGCAACTTCATAAATGGCCTCTCATCCAGTTGGGCCGCATCAGCTAGTTGCTACTTATGTATGCACTTCTCGCAATGCAGGCATTTAGCTTTCTTGTATTGTGAAATTAATCCCTGCCCCCCTTTTGCAGAATGTTCAAAGTCAGCAGCCACATTCTATCGTGGAGCCCCCACGCGGCATGAATCCCTCGGTAGCTCCATTGCAGCCTCCACCATTCTGCAATTCGGGATATGGTGTGCATGGAAATCAGATTGCACCACTCAATCCAACTGCCGCAAGGGGTAGCTAATGTGTAGTTCCAGATTCAGTCTAGTACGCATAGTGTTTTATAATTTCAGGTAATATGCTGTGTTTTTCAAACACGACAGATGAGTTTTTTTTTTTTTTGAGGTTTGGATATATGACACAGACTGCTGGTTACTGCGTTCTGCCTTCGTTTTTGTTCTGTGCGACGGATGGTACTTGTTGACAAGGTGTTGCGTGTAGTTCCCTTTGGTTTCTTGCACCATGCTACAATTTAGATTAATGTTGACGCCAACATCTCAATTAATGGACCACCCATTTCATGAAATTGTTTCCCCCAAATGTTCGATATTTCTGATTCAACAGCATAGAGGAAAACTACAGAATGATGTTAAGTCATGCGGTGCCTGGCCGACGGGTGCTACATTGTGTTATGCTTGGTTAGCAGGTGCCAGGCACGACAGATCTTCTAGAGTCTTCGCATCTGGATAGACGAGCGCAGGGCAGTGGCATCGTTGGGCATCGTGGTGGCGTCGACAGATGGCCAGACTGGCAAGGATGATGCAGATCTCTCTCCTGAAGATGGGTCAATGGTCCGATGATCGATAATGGTGGTTTCTAAAACATTTGCATGTGGTGTACACTTTAGGTTTGCTGCACCGGCTGTTGGTTCCAATACATTATGTGGATGGATCGACGACGACACCGATTTTAGATATGGATAGTGAGAACACTCCGCATTATCGAGTTTGTAGGATTGAGTGGTGCCTTCCGGTGGCTTGATGTACGTTTTTGTTAGACCTTAATTGAATAGTTAATAAAGATGATTGTACGCATTGATTAATGCATAGGCCGGGGGTTTCAACCTCCTTTTCTATTCTTTTTTCAAAAAAGCTAGTCAGAGGAAGAAGTGGATGCCTCCGCAATTTACTTGATTGATTCTACCTGTATGGATTTGGTCATCATATAAAGCATTAGATTCCGATTGTCATAAAAAAGGTAAGAATAGTCCAAACTAGCAGGTATACATACATGATACATATCTAGGACAGTAAAATTGAGTCAAAACCCATCCCTCTCACGACCTGGCAATTTCTGGCCGTCCATTTGCGTCATCTGGCTTATCTGGATCGTTAGATGTGCTATACATTTTGTCCTTCATTGCAGTTATTTTTTCCTGGCCCAGTTGTCCTAAAGGGTAACTACTCCAGGAGAAAAAACGGAGGCTTGTAGTTCTTTGGGCTTTATCTGCCGGCCCATTTGGCTAACTCCTAAGTGCCTTTCAAATAGAAAAAGGCCTGAGCCCCTATCGTTAACCTCCCAAAAAATCCCTCGTCTCTGCCAGAGGGAAGGTCAATGGGACAAAGGCACGATGTGGGTGATGCAGGAGATCTATCTCCGAGATCCCTTGCGTGCGATTCGGGTGACACGGGGGCGGCTCGATCGAGACGACAGGCCGACGCTTCATCTGATCGAAACTACTTCGCTGAAACTTGAATGAGGCATATCTGTTTAGGTGTTTCATCACCCCCCCACCCACCCACCCAATCATCAATTCCATGGCAAGGAAAACTTATCACTTGCTCACACTACAGTTATACATTAACCAGTTACTAGTAAAATTTAAAGTTTATTGAATCTGCTACATCAATTTCATCGGTAGTCATTATTTGCTATTTGCAAGAAATAATTAGATGTAGGACTATATGATGTGTAGTATCATTCACAGCGGTATCCTTCATTCTGTCGCGCAGCAGCAGTACTTATTATCTTTGTATGAATCACATGTGCTTTCACTCTTAGCATATCCACGTGCTGAACAATTTTGCCGGCATAGATCGATTGTGCAGCGTTTCCAAAGAAAGCACGATGTGAGGCTCCTCTCCTTCGTATCTGCACGCAGGGGATGAGGATCACAACAACAACTTCCTAGTTTGATATTAAGAGAAATATGCACGAAGGTAGCATCCAACGGTATATGCAAATATTAAGAGAAATATGACCAAAGAAATGTACCCATGATCCTTCCTTCTACATGAGAGGGCAATAAAGCGGTAGACATGATAACAAGAGCCACCAAGCACATAGCTTGCACGCTGTTCTTCATAATAAGCACCATAAAGGAAACTGGAGTAGTTTGCTAGTAGCTTTTTTTCTTTGCCCTGCCAATATGTCATAAAAGCTATGCCCATGTGCTAGCGTTTATATAACGCCAAATGCATTGATTGTTTTTCTTTCTTTGGACGTTATTAAATTCTATCCTTAAATAGCATGCATATCCATACAATAAATGTGATATTTAGATGATCACTGATTATTAACTTCCTCAGATGAGCATCTCACTATCTATGTGCTCACTAATAGTTTCCTTCATCATATTCCCTTCTCTATCTTTTATTTGTTGTTTCTTAATTATCTTCTGTGTACGTCGTCCTTTTTGTCACCTACTGCAGTAGCCCTTGAAAAATATAAATTGTATAATATAATAGAGAAAGTTGATTTTTTTTCGGGGTATTAAGAAATATTATAACAACATTGAATATTTTTTAGTGACAAGGGGCATTTTTTATTGACATGTAATGAAACATCAAGGGGATACAAGCATGATGGGCAATCATCTGACCTCTACATGATGGGCACATAACCAATATCAATCCACACATGAAAAGAATCATGCCTGCAAAGGGCAAGGTCATACAAGACTAAAGCTATGCCTCGGCGATGGATAAAGGAAAACCCCAGAAGCAATCTAATTACACCGACAAAGTACAACAACGAGCATCAGGCCCATCCATCTCTTGACAACAGGAATAAGAGAATGTTTATCCAAAAGCAACACCTCTAGGAAGGGACTTATGCTCATGTGCCTTTGTCAGATCCAACCATCTTAGGGAAGATTGTGAGCTTTTACCCCGAAAATCAGGTCTGAGTGAATTACAAGCACTGCCTATGATAAGGAAACAACGTAAAACCACTCTCATTTTCATGTATGATCACCTCGGAGCTCGAGATTAGGTGCTCGAGAAGCACCATCAAATCAAACTCCTCTTTTGATGTCACGTCCACTTTCAGTGATCCCAAAAACTATGTAAATTCATGATCATTGTGTGAGAAGCCACACGATTGAGGACTTTGCCCGCACAGCAGGAGGCCGAGTCACAATAAAAACAGCTCACCACAGAAGGCGTCAAACGGCTAAAGCTCGTCGTTGCATGATGAGTGGATTTTTCACTCATTTTTAGCCATGCTTAGACATGATAATTTCTGAAATTTTCCTAGGCCATCACATTGATTTGCCTACTTACGACTAATAATTGCAAAGGATTGCAAATGTCCTTGTTCATTATTTTCCTGTAGAAATGGGCTATTGTAGGTGCAAAATCAAGTCATAAAAGGAATATTATGGGCATGAAGATGAATGTCAATCAACCAGAGATGCACAAGTACTTCTAGAGAAGACATCGTGCCATATGCAGTGGATGCTCGTACCACCGCTCGTACCAGCGACCACCAACTACATGACGCCATAGCTTACAACTTATATGAAGGGCCCCGTGGATGATCTGCATTGCAAGTGCCTCGAAAGCCTGTTCCGCCCGCCTTCACTATATAAAGGAGACGAAATCCCTTTGCTTAGAGTATGTCGCTCCATTCGTCAAGTTCGCCCCTTTGAGCATGCAATTCCATTCCTATCTACAGCACCCTCCATCTCCATTAGCCATTAGACCTGTAATCAAGAGTACATCATGATTAATAACATTGTAAAATCTGTTAAAAAATGACATTGTAAAATCTATAATCATTCATATTACCATAGAATTTCATATTTAGTTATTTCACAGATAAAAAGATAAAAAAATACATCAAAATGAAAGGATACGAGTTGGCCATTGCCATCTAGCCTAAATCGCCGGGTGCAGGTTCCTTGGACGAAGCATCATGTGCTGTGCCATGAGGGCAGGTAGTTGACCAGTGAGCGCGTGTGCAGAAGGTTGGCTTATTCCAACGGCATGGAGGTCCGTCAGACCTTGGTAGTGTGCTACTGAATGGTCCTAAAAGCAGTGAGAATATTTCCGAAAACCTTCGCGGTTTCTTTATAAATTCATGATTGTACTGGCAATAGTGTTCTCAAATACTAGTGTCGGAGTGGTCAACACACGGACCTACACCGGCGACAGAGCACCTCACTGCAGACTACCACCACATCGCCTTAGAGCATCCACGCAAAGCTTCGGCAGAACCTGCGAGACTGTCGGCCGATTGGATGCTCACACGTACCGGATCTGGCCATGAGCGATGCTGCACCAGCAGATATGGCCGAGTTTGCGCCAAAAAGCCATGCAATAATGCAGTCGGAGAATCTCGATCAAGTCGAGGATGCTAGGGCCTCACGTAACCACCCCTCCACCACTTCATGGCTCGACCACCGCAAGGTGGACCACGCCGGAGGCTCGCTGCAGGTCGCCTAAGGCAAGTGGCAGCCAGATATCTGAGGCAAGCCGGCCGTATCTTTCCTAGGCGTCACCAGCCTTAATGGAGGACTCAGGGATAGTATTAGCATCCAGAGACTTCAATGACGCGAGACGAGATGGGAGATGGCCCGCCTCAGCTTCCAGGGACTTCAATGACGCGAGAAGAGATGGGAGATGGCCTGCCGCCGCCATTGGCCGCCTGGTGCTTCGCCCGACGGCTCCAGCCGGCAATGGTGAGGAGGCGATGGCGTCAGGAGGCGCTTGTGGCGGCAGGGATGTGTCGCCGCCCTGGGTGTAACTTTGTACTTAATTAAACTAGTAAGGAGATCGAACATCCAGAGAGTGTACCAGTAAAGAATGATGAAATCAATATTGGAGGACCGTAGTGTCCAGAGGTAATAAGACAGAGGAAAACAGTCATCCTTCACCAAAATCTCACCCTAAATTCTTCTACTTCTTTTCTTTCTCAGATGTGCACACTCTGCGTTTGGCAAATGTTGAATTAAAAATTCCTAGAAATAAGAATTACACAATCAGCTACCAAGTGCGCTCAGGTAAGTTGTTTTCATTACATGTCTTTAATATACCAGAAATAGAATGTACAGTCCACACTTGAAGGTAGAACAATTTTGTGCTGCTAGCATCATAAAATGATACTTCCTCTGACCCAAACTATAAGAATTTTTTGGTACGCTATTTGGGACAGAGGTAGTATTTCACTTTGGTGGAGTTATTATATTGAACATTAACAAAAACATTGGACATTTATTCACACTCTTTTCTCTCAAGAGTAATCCACATTCTCATTTTTTGTGAGAAAGTAATCCACTCTTCATCAAAACTAGATGATTCCCCGCGCGTTGCGGCGGGACATTATAGCACTCCAATCAGCTCGTGTGAAGGGTGCACGTTGAAAAAGAAAAAGAAGGAAAAGCAAGAGAAATTATTGTCGATGTGGTGGTACAATGTTTTCTCACCAATATGAAATTGAGGATAAACTCACGATTAACTAACATGCAATTTAGAAAAAAAAATGTCTTCTCAAATGACGTTACTTAGTATGACTGAGTCATCTGATCGACTATACAATCCTATGCGCCTATATATGGAATAAACTTTGAGAACATTGCATGCCTATATGTAAATAGACTTCAAAAGCAACAATGTATTACAAAGAAAGGGGGCGCAAAATTGTTAATATTGGTAATCAATGATGACGTATAGAAAATGCCACTCAAATAAAATCCAGGAGTATTTTCTCTATTAACATTGGAAACCAACGACGACAAAGATAAATCTCATGAGTATATTCTATCTCGACCCAAATCCTGCAACAACATACATACTCGAAAAAAAACAAATTGAGAACCCTCTATATCTGCAAAGGTGAAAGCATAAAAACTAAAATTGAAAGGAGCCCCATGTTGGAAATATGCCCTAGAGGCAATAATAAAATGGTTATTATTATATTTTTTTGTTCATGATAAATTGTCTATTGTTCATGCTATAATTTTGTTATCCGGAAATCGTAATACATGTGTGAATACATAGACCACAACATGTCCCTAGTGAGCCTCTAGTTGACTAGCTCGTTGATCAACAGATGGTCATGGTTTCCTGACTATGGACATTGGATGTCATTGATAACGGGATCACATCATTAGGAGAATGATGTGATGGACAAGACCCAATCCTAAGCATAGCACAAAGATCGTGTAGTTCGTTTGCTAGAGCTTTTCCAAATGTCAAGTATCATTTCCTTAGACCATGAGATTGTGCAACTCCCGGATACCGTAGGAGTGCTTTGGGTGTGCCAAACGTCACAACGTAACTGGGTGGCTATAAAGGTGCACTACGGGTATCTCCGAAAGTGTCTGTTGGGTTGGCACGAATCGAGACTGGGATTTGTCACTCCATATGACAGAGAGGTATCTCTGGGCCCACTCGGTAATGCATCATCATAATGAGCTCAATGTGACCAAGTGTCTGGTCACGGGATCATGCATTACGGTACGAGTAAAGTGACTTGCCGGTAACGAGATTAAACGAGGTATTGGGATGCCGACGATCGAGTCTCGGGCAAGTAACGTACCGATTGACAAAGAGAATTGTATATGGGATTGATTGAATCCTCGACATCGTGGTTCATCCGATGAGATCATCGAGGAGCATGTGGGAGCCAACATGGGTATCCAGATCCCGCTGTTGGTTATTGATCGTAGAGTCGTCTCGGTCATGTCTGCGTGTCTCCCGAACCCGTAGGGTCTACACACTTAAGGTTCGGTGACGCTAGGGTTGTAGAGATATTAATATGCAGTAACCCGAACGTTGTTCGGAGTGCCGGATGAGATCCGGACGTCACGAGGAGTTCCGGAATGGTCCGGAGGTAAAGATTTATATATAGGAAGTCAAGTCTCGGCCATCGGGACGGTTTCGGGGGTAATCGGTATTGTACCGGGACCACCGGAAGGGTCCCGGGGGTCCACCGGGTGGGGCGACCTATCCCGGAAGGCCCCATGGGCTGAAGTGGGGAGGGGTACCAGCCCCTGGTGGGCTGGTGCGCCCCACTTGGGCCTCCCCCCGCGCCTAAGGCAGGAAACCCTAGGGGTGGGGGCGCCCCCTTGGCTTGGGGGGCAAGCCACCCCCTTGGCCGCCGCCCCCCCTAGGAGATCCCATCTCCTAGGGCCGGCGCCCCCCAGGGGCCCTATATATAGTGGGGGGAGGGAGGGCAGCCGCACCCTAGCCCCTGGCGCCTCCCTCTCCCTCTCCAACACCTCCTCCTCTCCGTAGAGCTTAGCGAAGCCCTGCCGAGATCCCTGCTGCATCCACCACCACGCCGTCGTGCTGCTGGATCTCCATCAACCTCTCCTTTCCCCTTGCTGGATCAAGAAGGAGGAGACGTCTTCCCCAACCGTACGTGTGTTGAACGCGGAGGTGTCGTCCGTTCGGCACTTGGTCATCGGTGATTTGGATCACGACGAGTACGACTCCATCAACCCCATTCTCTTGAACGCTTCCGCTCGCGATATACAAGGGTATGTAGATGCACTCCTTTTCCCCTCGTTGCTAGATAACTCCATAGATTGATCTTGGTAATGCGTAAATTTTTTTTGATTTCTGCTACGTTTCCCAACAGTGGCATCATGAGCCAGGTCTATGCGTAGTTACTATGCACGAGTAGAACACAAAGCAGTTGTGGGCGTAGATGTTGTCAATTTTCTTGCCACTACTAGTCTTATCTTGCTTCGGCGGCATCGTGGGATGAAGCGGCCCAGACCGACCTTACACGTATGCTTACGTGAGACAGGTTCCACCGACTGACATGCACTAGTTGCATAAGGTGGCTAGCGGGTGTCTGTCTCTCCCACTTTAGTTGGAGCGGATTCGATGAAAAGGGTCCTTATGAAGGGTAAATAGATATTTGCATGTCACGTCATGGTTTTACGTAGGTAAGAAACGTTCTTGCTAGAAACCTATAACAGCCACGTAAAAACATGCAACAACAATTAGAGGACGTCTAACTTGTTTTTGCAGCAAGTGCTTTGTGATGTGATATGGCCAAAGGATGTGATGAATGATATATGTGATGTATGAGATGATCATATTCTTGTAATAGGAATCACGACTTGCATGTCGATGAGTATGACAACCGGCAGGAGCCATAGGAGTTGTCTTTATTTTTGTATGACCTGCGTGTCATTGAGTAACGCCATGTAAATTACTTTACTTTATTGCTAAACGCATTAGCCATAGAAGTAGAAGTAATCGTTGGCGTGACAACTTCATGAAGACACGATGATGGAGATCATGATGATGGAGATCATGGTGTCATGTCGGTGACGAAGATGATCATGGCTCCCCGAAGATGGAGATCAAAGGAGCAATATGATATTGGCCATCTCATGTCACTATTTGATTGCATGTGATGTTTATCATGTTTTGCTTCTTATTTGCTTAGAACGACAATAGTAAATAAGATGATCCCTTATTATAATTTCAAGAAAGTGTTCCCCCTAACTGTGCACCGTTGCGAAGGTTCGTTGTTTCGAAGCACCACGTGATGATCGGGTGTGATAGATTCTAACGTTCGAATACAACGGGTGTAAACCAGATTTACACACGCAATACACTTAGGTTGACTTGACGAGCCTAGAATGTACAGACATGGCCTCGGAACACGGAAGACCGAAAGGTCGAGCATGAGTCGTATAGAAGATACGATCAACATGAAGATGTTCACCGACGTTGACTAGTCCGTCTCACGTGATGATCGGACACGGCCTAGTTAACTCGGATCATGTTTCACTTAGATGACTAGAGGGATGTCTATCTGAGTGGGAGTTCATTGAATAATTTGATTAGATGAACTTAATTATCATGAACTTAGTCTAAAATCTTTACAATATGTCTTGTAGATCAAATGGCCCACGCCAATGTTGCCCTCAACTTCAACGCGTTCCTAGAGAAAACCAAGATGAAAGATGATGGCAGCAACTATACGGACTGGGTCCGGAACCTGAGGATCATCCTCATAGCTACCAAGAAAGATTATGTCCTAGAAGCACCGCTAGGTGAAGCACCCATCCCAGAGAACCAAGACGTTATGAACGCTTGGCAGTCTCGTGCAGATGATTACTCCCTCGTTCAGTGCGGCATGCTTTACAGCTTAGAACCGGGGCTCCAAAAGTGTTTTGAGCAACACGGAGCATATGAGATGTTTGAAGAGCTGAAAATGGTTTTCCAAGCTCATGCCCGGTTCGAGAGATATGAAGTTTCCGACAAGTTCTTCAACTGTAAGATGGAGGAAAATAGTTCTGTCAGTGAGCACATACTCAAAATGTCTGGGTTGCACAACCCCTTGACTCAGATGGGAGTTAATCTCCCGGATGACGCGGTCATTGACAGGATCCTTCAGTCGCTTCCACCGAGCTACAAGAGCTTTGTGATGAACTTCCACTACTAGGGAAAAGGCTACTAGCAGCGCGGGTAAAATGGCTACTAGTAGCGCGAGTACTCGCGCTACTAGTATACAGCTAAAAGTTAGTAGTAGCATGGGTCAAATACTACTAACTTTGTTACTAGCAGCGAGGGTTCAATCCGCGCTACTGCTATTATGAACCGCGCTACT
Source organism: Aegilops longissima (assembly GCA_021605205.1). NCBI lineage: Eukaryota > Viridiplantae > Streptophyta > Magnoliopsida > Poales > Poaceae > Aegilops > Aegilops longissima. The sequence goes on along the minus strand of JAHIAM010003356.1, from coordinate 41,568 downwards.
ACTAATGAAATAGTAGTAGCGTGTCTATAGTCCCAACGCTACTAGTATCCTAAATACTAGTAGCGCGCCATTTTATCCCCACGCCACTACTAACTTATTAGGAATTAAAAAAAATAAAATCAACCAAATTCATTCTATCACATAGTTATCGTGTCTTCTCCAGTTCCTCATTGTAGCAGCAACTCATGTATAATTTCATTTTATCGCACAGTTACATAAGCAACTACGTTCCTCCTTATAGGAGCAACTCATGTATAATTTCATTCTATCGCACAGTTACATAAGAAACTACCCACGTAAGTTGTTATGGCCCGATCCAAAAATTGGACCACTCGTCAATGTGCGGCGCCTGCCCGGCCTGATCTCGCGGCCAGCAGCTACGACGAAACACATTAGTTAGCCTCGAAGAGCCACACCTGACTGACGGCAGCAGCTGCCTTGAGTTGCGACGCAGTCACGTCCCTCGCTCTGGCCCTCAGCTCCAACTGGACCGGTCGATGTCGTCCTTGTGCCTCGCCACCAGCGGACGGAGGTAGAGAACGAGCAGCAGCTTCGCTTCTCTGTACATCGGCAGCCACCGTCCAGTCCACGAACCTCTCGACGACCATCATCATCGCTACCAGAACCCTGCAACATTACAAACAAAGGTTCAGAAACTTCAGATTCTTCAGAAGAATGGCACGAAAAAAAATGCGGTACATGTAGATGCCAGTGTGCAACATTTTTTTCCAGAGATTCTTATTTAAGCCGTAATGCACAATTGAAGCTATAAGCTATATCCTAGTAGTGAAAAGTGCAGAGAATAGTTATATAAGAACGCATATAGATTTGACAAGTGCATAGAAAAACATAAAGCCCAAGAGAAACACAGAATCAGGCAAATCATGCAACCACATAATCAGGTTAACTTATATTTACTCACAAATCAAATGACATCAAAATCAACATACTGGCATTGGTCCTCGACATAATGGGTGCGAAAGAGGCTGACTGAGATCATAAAAAAATAATATAAGGACCAAGACACTCATATTTCAGTCCAGACATATACGAAGACATATCATAAGGCACATACAAAGTAGCAATGGATAGATAAGACATGTTGGATCGGTTTTCCTTAGTTAAATATAGTAACTGTTATGGAAGCAGTCATAGTGTACATTTTACACTAAAGCAATCATTTCTTTCAGCTTGAAACAGGGACACCAAAAAAGGAGGAAGTATCAGGCACACATTTACCTTGTCAGAAATCAGATACTCGGCATGCAAGCAATCTGAACAATTTCCTTATCAATGCCAAGTTCCTGCCCACCAAACTAGTTGCATGGGAAAGCAAAGATCTCAAAACCGCGAAGTGCCGGCTCCAGCGGGTCCACCTCCGCGAAGCTCTCGGCCTGGTCCACCAAAGGGTGACCAGATTATTATCCACAATCTGCTGATCACTGGCCATGCTACTTACTTGTTGAGGTCATCAAAACCTCAGTAAAAATCAATGCTGGCCTAATTCATAGGTTGGGATGAGAGACACAGATGTTGAAGTGCTACTCACAACATAACCATCAGGAGTCCACGACATAATATCCCATTTTATGGTGATGTTCCCGTTCGGATCTAGCGAATCGTACGCCTCTGCGAGAACAAGAACGAAGTAAGAAGGTTAATTGGCATGCCAGATGCACAACAAACACATACTTGTTCCAATCTGCAGGATGTATCCTGCAAATTAGGTTCTTTTACCAGCACAACAGACGCAGTTGACTGAGACGTTCTAGCTAACTAACTAACTGTAATTCACTTCAGTTGTGAACAGATCGGCGCGAGGATGTTTCAACTAACTAATTCGCTTAAGAATCAGCTTGAAGCTCAAGATAGTAGCAGGAACTATCTACTCTACAGTGCGGCTTAAGTTCTTTCAATCTAGCAGCACAGCAAACACACTTGACTGAGATGTTTTCACTAACTACAGTACTGTATTTAGCTTCAGTTGTGACTGAGCAAATCAGAGCTCGGCGTGAGGATGTTTTAGCTAACTATAACTAATCCACTTGAGAATCAGCTCGAAGCTTGAAGCTCAAGAGAGCAGCAGCGTGGAACGACGCTTGAAGCTCAAGATAGCAGCAGCGTGGAGGAAACGAGCTGAACTAGTAACCCAGCGGGACAGACACCGACAGGACCAACGAGACGGGAGCGGCAGGCATCCACCCGCCCGCACACGCGCGAGCAAAACCGAATCGGAGGACAGAGGAGGGGAGCCGCACCTGTGGCGGCCGGCATGGAGAGGAGCAGCGCCGCCGCGAGCAGCAGGGCACAGACACCGACCTACATGAGCATCCAAACCCAAAATTTATTTATACTAAAATCTTATGAGATAGAAATTCTGACTCCTGTAAAAACGAATAGTTGTGCCACACTAATTAAACTAAAGTCAGATTCAGGCTTTGTTTACGACCACATACAAGCTTGTAATACAAACCCTTGCACTTGCTACATAGTACAGATTTGTTTTACCGAAGATTTTTTTTTCTGATCCCCAATTTTGGTCAAGCGCATAGATCAGCCGGCTATCAAGAGCAGACGCTAGCTACAGATTAATTAATATGCACATGGCCTAAGCAGTTCATGCAAAGCAAGTGATCTTAACCATGGGTCATCACGCGTCACAGCCGCCGGCATGGACGAACGTACCTGGCAACAGAGCAACTCCCAGGCAGGACCCCAGCGACAATCCAGGCACGAACAGATGAACTTGTGACCCAGCGATTGCGACGAGCAAGAGGAAGTGCAGGCAGCGTGCTAAGGGAACGGCGACGGTGGACCATGCGATGACCCACGGACAATCGGACATGATTGGCATCCCGTGCTGCAGGCCACGGATGCAGAGGAGGATTGGGCAGCAGCTCGTGAAGGGGATGTGGGGCGCCCGTCGTTGTTACCGCCCTGAATCTGCGCCACCTCCGTCCGCACGCCCTCGGCGCCCGCCCGCCCTGAATGTGCAGCGGCATGCCGTAGCGGAGGAGGAGCTGAGCGCCCGCGGGCGGGCGACGCGTCGCGGGCGGAGGGGGGCGGGGCGGCAGCGGTGCGAGACGGGAGCGGCGGGCGCTGGTTGCGGCGTGGCGCACGCAGCGGGGGGCATGGGGGCGGGCGGACGGAAGAGAAGAGGTGGAAGGGAGGCCGGCGGCGAGTGGGTTGGGAGAGGAGAGGAGGTTGGGGATCTGGATCGGCTGCGTGGTTTTTCTTTTAGACGGACGGGGGGTGGGTGGTGTGCGACGGTTGGTGGGGTGGTGGAGTGTGGATCGGGCCGGGATGGACACGCTTAGTAGTAGCGTGGGTGTCTTACGTGCGCTACTACTACTTATTTAGTAGTAGCGCCGGTTTTACAACCCTCGCTACTACTATGGCCTATCCCGGGGCATTGTTGGAGACCATTTAGTAGCAGCGCGGGTTTGTACCCCTCGCTACTACTATCAACTTAGTAGTAGCGCGGTTTTTATACCCCTCGCTACTACTAATTAGCAGTAGCGCCCATTTTTAAACCGCGCTACTGATAAACTTCTGTGTATAAGGTTTTTCCTAGTAGTGTTCAATATGCAGGGGATGGAAAAGACCATTCCTGAGGTATATTCAATGCTGAAATCAGCGGAGGTGGAGATCAAAAAGGAACATCAAGTGTTGATGGTGAATAAAACCACTAAGTTCAAGAAAGGCAAGGGTAAGAACTTCAAGAAGGACGGCAAAGGAGTTGCCGCGCCCGGTAAGCTAGTTGCGGGGAAGAAGCCAAAGAATGGACCCAAGCCTGAGACTGAATGCTTTTATTGCAAGGGAAGTGGTCACTGGAAGCGAAACTACCCCAAAAACTTAGCGGACAAGAAGGCCGGAAACACTAAAGGTATATGTGATATACATGTAATTGATGTGTACCTTACCAGTACTCGTAGTAGCTCCTGGGTATTTGATACCGGTGCGGTTGCTCATATTTGTAACTCAAAGCAGGAGCTGCGGAATAAGCGGAGGCTGGCGAAGGACGAGGTGATGATGCGCGTCGGGAATGGTTCCAAGGTCGATGTGATCGCCGTCGGCACGCTACCTCTACATTTACCTACGGGATTAGTTTTAAACCTCAATAATTGTTATTTAGTACCAGCTTTGAGCATGAACATTGTATCTTCGAGATGGCTACTAATTTAAATCTGAGAATAATGGTTGTTCTATTTATTTGAGAGATATGTTTTATGGTCATGCCCCGCTGGTGAATGGTTTATTCTTAATGAATCTCGAGCGTAATGTTACACATATTCATAGTGTGAATACCAAAAGATGTAAAGTTGATAATGATAGTCCCACATACTTGTGGCACTGCCGCCTTGGTCACATTGGTGTCAAGCGCATGAAGAAGCTCCATGCTGATGGAATTTTAGAGTCTCTCGATTATGAATCATTTGACACATGCGAACCATGCCTTATGGGCAAAATGACCAAGACTCCGTTCTCCGGAACAATGGAGCGAGCAACCAACTTGTTGGAAATCATACGTACCGATGTGTGCGGTCCAATGAGCGTTGAGGCTCATGGAGGATATCGTTATGTTCTCACTCTCACTAATGACTTGAGTAGATATGTATATGTCTACTTAATGAAACACAAGTCTGAGACCTTTGAAAAGTTCAAGGAATTTCAGAGTGAGGTTGAGAATCAACGTGACAGGAAAATAAAGTTCTTACGATCAGATCATGGGGGAGAATATTTAAGTCACGAATTTAGTACGCACTTAAGGAAATGTGGAATCGTTTCACAACTCACGCCGCCTGGAACACCTCAGCATAACGGTGTGTCCGAACGTCGTAATTGCACTCTATTGGATATGGTGCGATCCATGATGTCACTCACCGATTTACCGCTATCATTTTGGGGATACGCTCTAGAGACAGCCGCATTCACTTTAAATAGGGCTCCGTCGAAATCCGTTGAGACGACACCGTATGAATTATGATTTGGGAAGAAACCTAAGCTATCGTTTCTAAAAGTGTGGGGATGCGATGCTTATGTCAAGAAACTTCAACCTGAAAAGCTCGAACCCAAGTCAGAAAAATGCGTCTTCATAGGATACCCTAAGGAAACCATTGGGTATACCTTCTACCTCAGATCCGAAGGCAAGGTCTTTGTTGCTAAGAATGGATCCTTTCTGGAGAAAGATTTTCTCTCGAAAGAGTTAATTGGGAGGAAAGTAGAACTTCATGAAGTACTACCTCTTGAAACGGGAAGTACCGCAGCTCAGGAAGATGTTCCTGTGGTGCCTGCACCGACTAGAGAGGAAGATAATGATGATGATCAAGCTCCTACTGAACTTCGTAGGTCCACGAGGACACGTTCCGCACCAGATTGGTACGACAACCCTGTCCTGGAAATCATGTTGTTAGACAACGGTGAACCTTCGAACTATGAAGAAGCGATGGCGGTCCCAGATTCCGATAAATGGATAGAAGCCATGAAATCCGAGATAGGATCCATGTATGAAAATGAAGTATGGACTTTGACTGACTTGCCCGATGATCGGCGAGCCATAGAAAATAAATGGATCTTTAAGAAGAAGACAGACGCGGATGGTAATGTGACCATCTATAAGGCCCGACTTGTCGCTAAGGGTTATCGACAAGTTCAAGGGGTTGACTACGATGAGACTTTCTCACCCGTAGCGAAGCTGAAGTCAGTCCGAATTATGTTAGCAATTGCCGCATTCTATGATTATGAGATATGGCAAATGGACGTCAAAACGGCATTCCTTAACGGCTTTCTTAAGGAAGAATTGTATATGATGCAGCCGGAAGGTTTTGTCGATCCTAAGAATGCTAACAAGGTGTGCAAGCTCCAACGCTCAATCTATGGGCTGGTGCAAGCATCTCGGAGTTGGAACATTCGATTTGATGAGATGATCAAAGCGTTTGGGTTTACACAGACTTATGGAGAAGCCTGTGTTTACAAGAAAGTGAGTGGGAGCTCTGTAGCATTTCTCATATTATATGTGGATGACATACTGTTGATGGGAAATGATATAGAATTCTTGGTAAGTATAAAGGCCTACTTGAACAAGTGTTTTTCAATGAAGGACCTTGGAGAAGCTGGTTATATATTAGGCATCAAGATCCATAGAGAGAGATCGAGACACCTCATTGGTCTTTCACAAATTACGTACCTTGACAAGATATTGAAGAAGTTCAATATGGATCAGTCCAAGAAGGGGTTCTTGCCTGTATTGCAAGGTGTGCGATTGAGCACAGCTCAATGCCCGACCACGGCAGAAGATAGACAAAAGATAAGTGTCGTCCCCTATGCCTCAGTCATAGGGTCTATTATGTATGCCATGCTGTGTACCAGACCTGATGTAAACCTTGCCGTAAGTTTGGTAGGAAGGTACCAAAGTAATCCCGGCATGGAACACTGGACAACGGTCAAGAATATCCTGAAGTACCTGAAGAGGACTAAGGACATGTTTCTCGTGTATGGAGGTGACGAAGAGCTCGTCGTAAAGGGTTACGTCGACGCTAGCTTCGACATAGATCTGGATGACTCTAAGTCACAAACCGGATACGTGTTTATTTTGAATGGTGGGCAGTAAGCTGGTGCAGTTGCAAGCAAAGCGTCGTGGCGGGATCTACATGTGAAGAGGAGTACATGGCAGCCTCGGAGGCAGCGCATGAAGCAATCTGTCTGAAGGAGTTCATCACCGACCTAAGAGTCATTCCCAATGCGTCGGGGCCGGTCACTCTCTTCTGTGACAACACTGGAGCTATTGCCCTTGCCAAGGAGCCCAGGTTTCACAAGAAGACCAGGCACATCAAGCGTCGCTTCAACTCCATTCGTGAAAATGTTCAAGATGGAGACATAGGTAATTGTAAAGTACATACGGACCTGAATGTAGTAGATCCGTTGACTAAACCTCTCCCTAGAGCAAAACATGATCAACACCAGAAATCTATGGGTGTTCGATTCATCACAATGTAACTAGATTAGAGACTCTAGTGCAAGTGGGAGACTGTTGGAAATATGCCCTAGAGGCAATAATAAAATGGTTATTATTATATTTTTTTGTTCATGATAATTGTCTATTGTTCATGCTATAATTGTGTTATCCGGAAATCGCAATACATGTGTGAATACATAGACCACAACATGTCCCTAGTGAGCCTCTAGTTGACTAGCTCGTTGATCAACAGATAGTCATTGTTTCCTGACTATGGACATTGGATGTCATTGATAACGGGATCACATCATTAGGAGAATGATGTGATGGACAAGACCCAATCCTAAGCATAGCACAAAGATCGTGTAGTTCGTTTGCTAGAGCTTTTCCAAATGTCAAGTATCATTTCCTTAGACCATGAGATTGTGCAACTCCCGGATACCGTATGAGTGCTTTGGGTGTGCCAAACGTCACAACGTAACTGGGTGGCTATAAAGGTGCACTACGGGTATCTCCGAAAGTGTCTGTTGGGTTGGCACGAATCGAGACTGGGATTTGTCACTCCATATGACGAAGAGGTATCTCTGGGCCCACTCGGTAATGCATCATCATAATGAGCTCAATGTGACCAAGTGTCTGGTCACGGGATCATGCATTACGTTACGAGTAAAGTGACTTGCCGGTAACGAGATTGAACGAGGTATTGGGATATCCACGATCGAGTCTCGGGCAAGTAACGTACTGATTGACAAAGGGAATTGTATACGGGATTGATTGAATCCTCGACATCGTGGTTCATCCGATGAGATCATCGAGGAGCATGTGGGAGCCAACATGGGTATCTAGATCCCGCTGTTGGTTATTGACCGAAGAGTCGTCTCGGTCATGTCTGCGTGTCTCCCGAACCCGTAGGGTCTACACACTTAAGGTTCGGTGACGCTAGGGTTGTAGAGATATTAATATGCAGTATCTCAAAAGTTGTTCGGAGTCCCGGATGAGATCCCGGACGTCACGAGGAGTTCCGGAATGGTCCGGAGGTAAAGATTTATATATAGGAAGTCAACTCTCGGCCATCTGGAAGGTTTCGGGGGTAATTGGTATTGTACCGGGACCACCGGAAGGGTCCCGGGGGTCCACCGGGTGGGGCCACCTATCCCGGAGGGCCCCATGGGCTGAAGTGGGGAGGGGAACCAGCTCCTGGTGGGCTGGTGCGCCCCCCTTGGGCCTCCACCTGCGCCTAGGGCAGGAAACCCTAGGGTTGGGGGGGTGCCCCCTTGGCTTGGGCGGCAAGCCACCCCCTTGGCCGCCGCCCCCCCTTGGAGATCCCATCTCATAGGGCCGGCGCCCCCAGGGGCCCTATATATAGTGGGGGAGAGGGAGGGCAGCCGCACCCTAGCCCCTGGCGCCTCCCTCTCCCTCTCCAACACCTCCTTCTCTCCGTAGAGCTTGGCGAAGCCCTGCCGAGATCCCTGTTGCATCCACCACCACGCCGTCGTGCTGCTGGATCTCCATCAACCTCTCCTTTCCCCTTGTTGGATAAAGAAGGAGGAGACGTCTTCCCCAACCGTACGTGTGTTGAACGCGGAGGTGCCGTCCGTTCGGCACTTGGTCATCGGTGATTTGGATCACGACGAGTATGACTCCATCAACCCCGTTCTCTTGAAAGCTTCCGCTCGCGATCTACAAGGGTATGTAGATGCACTCCTTTCCCCCTCGTTGCTAGATAACTCCATAGATTGATCTTGGTGATGCGTAGAAATTTTTTGATTTCTGCTACGTTCCCCAACACCCCATCCATCAAGAAAAGGTCCAAACCTAAAATGGTTCATGTCTTAGAATGGACATGCATGTAAAATAAAGCAAAGCTGAAACTAAATTAACAGGAACGGTAGTGTAAAAGAATCATCAAAGGGGCAACCACGGCCAAATCACATCAAACTGAACCAATTATTTATTTCCGACACAAAACTTCTAATTATACAGTTCAAGTAACATATACCTAGAAGAATAACGGAACCCAATTTAGTTAATCTAATCGATAAAAAATGTTAGATATGAAAAATATTACCGTACAATAGTCAACTGGCTCAAGGTCTTGAGGGACGGGCATGTAGCTCAAACAACTGAATCTTAGCAAGCAAAATCATCAACGATGGCCAAATCAGTCCAGCAGGGCTTCGTCGACCGCCACCTCCGCCTCGCCAAGAGCCGGTAAGAAAAGGAATAGAAGACTCCAAGAATAGCACTAAAAAATTTGCATCCAAAATGCATAGTTGAATTCTCATTTTGAGTTCTTGTAATGACTATGGTAAGACTGTTACTACAAATAGGAGTATATGAGAAATTAGATAGATGAGCAAATCCATATGAGCGACGGGGAAAATATTTTTGATACCTTCCAAGCTTAAATACCTTCATATCTTTAAAAACCAAATTTATGGTGCCGCGCGGGTGCAAGCTCGAGGAGCTAGGAAGGATGGAAGAAAGCTTGACCGTTTTTTCACTGAACTACTCGCACTTTTTGTTCAAAAAAGCGGAAATAGCTCAGTTCGAGAGAGGGTTGAGCTTCATTGGTTAGTGTGCACCAAAGGATGAGGTTTCTTTCCC
>JAHIAM010003356.1:0-31530 GCA_021605205.1 Aegilops longissima | reverse complement strand
TAGTGAAAAGTTACTCATATCTAGTTGTGCTGATGATTAAATCAAGCGTTAATTACCCAATTATGCCATCATTGCTCAGTTCATCTAAAAACTAACAACCATGAGCAGCATCGAGAACTTATTTCTTCTCTTCAGATCTATAGCACCACATGAACATCAGTATTTCTTTGATCTATCCGAGGCCGCTCCTCCTGCTCTGACCACAGGCCGCTGGCGTGAGGAAGGGTCAAAGCAGAGCAACGTCGGTAGAGAGCTCCTCTGGCTATGACCTGCGGCACGGGGAAAAATTGAGGGGCGGGGAGGGGAAAGGAGGGGCCAGATGGATCCGGGAAAGGCTGAGAATGCATGACTAGGCTCAATCCAGGGAGAGAGACGGTTTGCCTAGCCTGTGGCCCGTTCCCTTTTCAGCTAGTAACTGACGGTGATGTGGCCATTTCAACTCATTGTGGGTCCCTCTTGTAAGTCGGTAGTGAATCGCTGATGTGGCCGTCTTGCTGATGTGGATAGGCTGCATGTTAAGAGAAATAGGATAGTGGGGATGAACTATTTAGGTATTACCCGTATTATAGATATGCTGAGAGTGTATCTCTTCCCGAAAGTCTAAGACGCAGCCATGAAGCCCCTCAAAAAAAGCATGCGTTACCACAACTCACTCTGACACCAAACTTCCGTTACATGTGCTAAAAAAAAGCATGCGTTACCACTCAAAAAAGAAAAAGAAAAACACTTGCGACGGCAAAACAGATCAGGCCGCCGCCCCTCGCTGTCTTGGATCTCCACCCACCACCTCCTTCTATCCGTTTTGGATCTCCAGTCCACCCACCGCCTCCTTCTCGTCCAGCCACCGCCTCCTTCTCGTCCAGCCCGGCGCACCCATGGATCCTCCGTCCAACGAGGCTGCCGAACAGCCGTCCTCCTCCCTCCCCAACGATCTGATCGAGGACATCCTCGCGCGGATGCCGGCCAAATCGGTGATGCGCTGCCGCAGCCTCTCCCGCGCCTGGGCCGCCGTGCTCTCCTCCCAGGGCTTCGTCGACCGCCACCTCCGCCTCGCCAACAGCCGCGGCTCCCCCAGGCTCTTCATCCTCCCGGAGTTCAACTCGAGCGACACCACCGTGCACGCCTGGTCGCCCGGCAGCCCCCTCGCGCCCGTCCTCCGCGACGACCGCCTCCGCCGCGTCAGAGCCGTCACCGGCCAGTGCCGCGGCCTCGTCGTCCTGGAGGCAGACAGGCCCACCACCATCATCCGCGACCTCGACGACCCCAACAACCGTGTGTACTTCTACAAGGTGAACCACTACGTGTGGAACCCCTCCACCGGCCAGATCATGGCGCTCCCCAAGGGCAGCGACTCGTTCGGTAGCTGGCCGCACCACCATGACAACTTGGGGATTGGCTACGACACGCGCATCCGCAAGCACAAGGTGGTGCGTCTTTACTGCCGCGGCGACCTCCCCCCGGCGTGCGAGGTGTATGTACTCAACTCCATGGGACAATGGCGTCCGCCAGCTGGTGCAGCCGATAGGGCGCTGCCGCCGGGCTTTGCAACCCATTTCTCCAGCGACCAGAGCATATTTGCGCAGGGCCACCTTCACTGGGTGGCGGAGCCGGACAAGTTCAACTTGGGGAGGATCATCATGTCCTTCTCCATCAGCGATGAGGAGTTTGGGATCGTGCCGCCACCGCCCATGAAAATGTACACGTTCCAGATAGTGGAGATCGGCGGGCATCTCTGTGTCTTTAATAATTCCGGTGAGTTCGAGCGCTCATTTGATATCTGGGTGCTACGTGACCACCAGGCGGGCGCTTGGGATCTCTATTGCCGCATTGACCTGGACACGCCACCACTGTCAGACACTCAGTTGATGCGATCCTGTTCTATCGTCCCAATTGGCAGTGTTGATGATGGCAGCCGCCTGCTGCTCAGACCAGATCCTCATTGGAACAACACAGACAATTTGAAATCCCACCAGATTTTCATGTACAGACCTGCGGACGGAGATGTTGAGGACCTCCTCACAGGCGGCGGCATAATTACTCACCACACCGTGGCCCGAAGAGTTGTGGCACCATATGAGGAAAGCCTTGAGTCCACCGGACCGTGATACTAAATCACAATCATGAGTAAGTTTTATTTTAGTACAAAACTAATGACATCAATTTTATGTGGTCACACTGTTGCTACTTATTTGATATGGCCATGCTTCGCACTATCTTTGTGTTGCTCATGTACCTTAGCTATCTAGTTGATTTTGCAGTAATACAAGGCCTGCTTTTCAATACTTCAATCCCAGTTTGTTTAGCTTTGATGCAACTACCAGCTCATCTTTAACGGAATCAAACTGGAATGAGATTCTGTATATATATAGAAAATTGGCATAAAGTTCATACCTATATGTATCCTTAGGTATCTTCTCTTCTCCGTGAAACCAAGTCTGCAATTTGGTAGCTTGCTCATTGGTTCATCCTTGGCTTGGCAGTGTGTTCATGAAATCTCAGTTTCTCTTATGAATGAGAAAGGTGTGGCTGCTCCTGGGTGCATCAGCTTGTTAGTATTAAAAATAATTGAGTTAGTACTACCATAGAGAAATCCATGAATTGTTTTGATCTTAATAGGAAGTACATTTATGTGAATGTCTGACTAGTTGGCTTGTTCGGTGGATGAAGCCAATCAGTTTTAAAAAGACAGCTTCTGCAAGAGAATTATTTTCTTTTTGAGAAATGCCAGTCAACATATATATGTTGGTTTTACCTTGTTGTCACTTTTCAGAATGTCATAAAAAACAACTAATTTTTCTGTGTTATCTTTCCTTGTTTTATATCCATGTTGTTCTGTTTTGGCGCAGTGAATGTTGACCTTGGTATTTGTTCCACAAATTCTTGGTTTCATAGAATGCATGTTTTTACAATGTATGTACCAGTAGTTCACATTTCATTGCAGTACTATTCATATCTTTAACTTGACGGTGGCAGAGACGATGACCATATGGCGCAAGCAGCAGCTAGTTACAATTGACGGTGGTTGGGGACGGATTGGACAGTGGCAGGGCTACTGATTCCATTGGCCATCGTTGATGCGGGTCAGATCTTACTCGATACTGGAAGAGCGCTGGGTACTTTGACCTAAGAAACCAGATAGTGGAGACCATCCTTTTGACAAACAGTAGGTAGCTCAGCCACTTCTCAGGTTTCTTCTGTGCTGCATCATGCACGGACAACTTAGTTTGTTTATATGCTCGGCAACGTCTGTACTACAGAACTAATTTTGTCTAATTTATGCAAATGAGGATATATGGTTGGGGTGTCCCCAGAGAATGTCGCACTACTGGATCAATATTTTGTGATGTCTTCCGTCAGTCAAATCAAGTTTTCTTGGAGTGTTTGTTCCGGCAAATACAGTCCAAGTGGGATGCCCAGGAAAATTTAACCTACTGCATCTGAAACCTGAAAGTATGTCACGTGGCTGTAGTTTGCGTTATCTCTTGTCATGCTCTAGTTGTTGAGTCGAATACCTGTCACACAAGACTTGTTATGTTCAATCTTTTCTTTACCTCTGTTGCTGCAGTACACTCCACATCTTGTTCATCACATGCAGTCAGGGTTCATTAGAGGGAATGCTATTGTGGAAAACGTTGCCTTGGCCTTGGAGCATGTTCAGTGTGTGTAAAAGCGGCGGCTACCCATCATCATAATAAACCCTGAATTACCTGCTAGGATCAATTCCTTTTGAATCTGGAGTTTCACATGGGGTTCCGTTACCACCTTACCTTATTCTCCAAAGGATGTGCATCAACGCGTTTAATCATGGCCGCCTTGCTAACCCTACCAATAACAATCGCCCACTTCCTGGTGCTGCAATATGCAGACCACACGATTAATTTTGATCAAGGGTGAATGGTCAATTGAACAGAAGGCTGACTGTCTTGTTGCTTAGGAACAAACTCATCCATTTACACCAAGAAGAATGGAGGCCTCCGCGTTCACTACTCACAATGACGAAACGATATGCATCAGGAATAAATGCTTATTTTCGACAGCGTCTGCATCTCAACTGAAACCTCCAGTCATCACACTGCGGGCCTGCTAAAGTTACTTATGGAGCTCTCGGTTCAAGGAGACGGCCCTGCAAGATTTTCTTCGTTCAAACGCTACATGTTTTCTTATGGATGCAACGTCAGTTCATGTGACACTAGATGACCCGTTGTGCCCATGGTGCAAGAAGCCAATTAGAACCAATTCTTTTTTACATGATAAGGCTACTGCAGTAAAGCATTATCAATGATGTGAGACAAGGGGAATACCATTAGGACAGAGTGTTGGAACACGTCCAGACACACCGTTGAACCCACGTAGTGTTCTCCCGTAGCTCCCACTATCTGTAACAAACTGTAGCGGGTCTCATGGTTACATATCGCATGCCCTGATTAGTGGAGTTAGCTGCGTCAATAGTTAAGATCATGGCTGCACTTGCGTGTGCTCTGTACCTGTATATATGTACTCTTCATTGACTGAATATAGTACAGTTCCAGTGCATCGGTGTTCTTCCAAAGGAAAAGTTCCTCTCGTTCAAGCTTATCACCGAAGTTTTAAAACTGCCTTAACTTTTTCAAATGTTTCTGAGTTATATGGATCTCGGGATATTTAAGAAACGGTGATGGGAGGCAAAAAAACAACATAGCGAAAAGGCGCCCGCTAAAATAGATCCAATATCAGGGGATTCAATGTGCTTTGAGTTTTTGGACAACTCTCCCTAGGTTGAGGCTCTGTAATCCTTTCCTTTCCTATTAAAACTGAGCCTTTGTGTCAATTAGACATTGTTGTCTTATAAGTTTCATTAAATGAAATTAAATTTGGGGAAAATGCTCCTTAATTAAAAAAACAACGAATAAATCTTGCGTCGTAGTGACTTGTTGACAGATAAACACATGGGAAAAGAATCACCAATCTAAAAAAATGTGCTAACTAACACAAGATGGGAAAAAATCACGAATCTACTAAAATGCGCTAAAAAACAAAAAAAGATTCTATTCAGACATGGCCAACAAGACACAAATTAAATGCCATACAATAACGATTTTTTGCAGTCAGCTGTTAAACCGAACCATACAGATAAGAGGCTTGTCCCAAACTACCAAATAGAGCACAACAAGTAGGAACGATAGTTCCATAGTTGATTGTATGGCATTTATGGGTAAGAAATACAGTAGCAATAGTCAGCAAACCACACCATTAAAACTTACGGTTCTCTAGTCCTGTACCAGTTGATTGTCCAGGGAAGTCTCACGCAAATGTCACATTAACCAAGTTGGACCATTTATTGTTCTTAATCCTAACATCACTACCAGAAAAACTGGGGTTGCCGACGGCCAAATCTATGCCGACGGCCCCCGTCGGCATCTATGGACCTATGCCGACGGCCAAGGGTAGGCCGTAGGCGTAGAACAGCCGTCGGCATACATCCATCTATGCCGACGGGACCGCCCGAGGTACGCCTATGGGGTCCCTCGGCATAGGACAGGCCATCGGCATAGCCCGGGCCCACCTGCCCGGTCAGCGATGGCGTTGATCCTACGCCGACGGGCAGTAACGGCTGCCGTCGGCATATCTGTGGCAAAGGTATGCCTACGGCAAGGGTTGGACCAGAAGCTCGTAGCTCGCGAGCTTAATGAGCGCTCGATAGTTCGGATCGTTAAGCTCGTAGCTCGCTTCTTAATGAATAGAGCCAATCATTGATTTCAGCTCGTTATTCTTAACGAGCTTAACGAGCAAGATAACGAGTTTCACGAGTAGCTCGTTAAGCTCGTTAGTAACAACACAACACATATTTTCATCTTACATGACAAACTTTTTGTAGCACCCCAGCCCATCTATTTAATCTAATTGACATATGAGGCAACAAACTACTGCAGTTCTTTTTGTAGTCACCATATTTCATCTTTAAAACCACACCTACACATTCATCATGTATATCGTAACACATTATAATATATTAACGAGCACGAGCTTAACGAGTACGAGCTTAACGAGTACGAGCTTAACGAGCTGAGCTACTCGATAATCCACCCCTACCTACGGCATAGCCGTCGGCATAGGCCCCTCTGCCACGTCATCGATCCGTGTGCCACGCCACGTCATCGATCCGTGGGACAACCTCCGTGTGTTCACAGATATGCCGTTTATTTTACTTAATTTTTTTAATTTTACTTTGGTTATCTGTGGCAGAGGTATGCCTACGGCACAGCCGTCGGCATAGGCCCCTTCGCCACGTCATCGATCCGTGTGCCACGCAACGTCATCGATCCGTGGGACAACCTCCGTGTGTGCATAGATATGCCAACGGCCTAGCCGTCGGCATACGTGTATTTTACTTTATTTTTTTTATTTTTACTTTATTTTAGTTTTTGTTTTTGCATAAGATAATTATGCCTTATCTAAAAAAACATACCCAATGGTATATCGATTGCCCCCCATTACAAACGTCGCTATCGCCGTGTCACGGAGGGGGGAAACGGTCGACACAGAAGGAATTCTAGTTGGTGGGGGGATTCGGGATGTAGCTATGTCACCGAAACATCGCACGGGTCCCGATGCATATGTGAAAGTGTTCATGCATGCGTAGACGCCCGTCTTGGGGCTCCGGGGTGGGGAGGTCCACTGGTCAAAGCCCGTCCGTGCAAAGTCAAAGGGCTAGATCGCGTGGTCAAACACTACAGGGTTAGGCGGGACGGGGGCACTGGGGTAGCAATGCCACCGGAGCGTCGCACCGGGCCCTCATACATGCGGGGTGGTGTGGTGGCATGTCCGAAGAGGTGGCACGCGTGTCCGGGGTGTGCCCCCCCTCACGGACGGCGCCGCCGCCGGCACCTGGAGGGGGAAAACGGACGCGTCGGGTCTACACGGAGGGGATCTTGCTGTGGGTCTGGCCCGGATGTTGCTCCAGAGTGTTCCTATGGGCTGACCTAACACAACCGGGTGGGGAGGTCCACTGGTCAAAGCCCGTCCGTGCAAAGTCAAAGGGCTAGATCGCGTGGTCAAACGCTACAGGGTTAGGCGGGACGGGGGCACTGGGGGGTAGCAATGCCACCGGAGCGTCGCACGGGCCCTCATACATGCGGGGTGGTGTGGTGGCATGTCCGAAGAGGCGGGACACGTCTCCGGGGCGTGGCCCCCCCTCACGTACGACGATGACACGGTAGTAGACGTTCTGCGGTTCTGGCCTCTACTACCGTGTCATCGCCGTACGTGAGGGGGGGCCATGCCCGAGACGAGTCCCCGCCTCTTCGACATGCCACCACACCACCCCGCATGTATGAGGGCCCGTGCGACGCCCGGTGGCATTGCTAACTTCCAGGCCCCCCGTCCGCCTAACCTGTAGCGTTTGACCACGCGATCTAGCCTTTTGACTTTGCAGACGGGCTTTGATCGATGGACCTCCCACCCGGTTGTGTTAGGTCAGCACATAGGAACACTGAGCAACATCCGGGCAGACCCACGCAAGATCCCTCCGTAGACCCGATCGTCTGCTTCTCCAGTGCCCCGGGGAGTAGTAATGCCACCGGAGCATCGCACCGGGTCCTCATACATGCAGGGTGGTGTGGTGGCATGTCCGAAGAGGCGGCACGCGTGTCCGGGGTGTGCCCCCCCCTCACGGACGGCGCCGCCGCCGACACCTGGAGGGGGAAAACGGACGCGTCGGGTCTACACGGAGGGGATCTTGCTGTGTGTTTGGCCCGGATTTTGCTCCAGAGTGTTCCTATGGGATGACCTAACACAACCGGGTGGGGAGGTCCACTGGTCAAAGCCCGTCTGGGCAAAGTCAAAGGGCTAGACCGCGTGGTCAAACGCTACAGGGTTAGGCGGGACGGGGGCACTGGGGTTTAGCAATGCCACCGGAGCGTTGCACCGGGCCCTCATACATGCGGGGTGGTGTGGTGGCATGTCCGAAGAGGCGGGACGCGTCTCCGGGGCGTGGCCCCCCCTCACGTACGGCGATGACACGGTAGTAGACGTTCAGCGGTTCTGGCCTCCACTACCGTGTCATCGCCGTACGTGAGGGGGGCCACGCCCCGGAGACGCGTCCCACCTCTTCGGACATGCCACCACACCACCCCGCATGTATGAGGGCCCGGTGCGACGCTCCGGTGGCATTACTACTCCCCCAGGGCCCCCGTCCTGCCATGTAGACCTCATGGGCGTGGCTGCCGCAGTGTCCCGGAGGGGGGAAACGGCCACGTCGGGCCGACACGGAGGGTATCTTTGGGTGGGTTGGGCCGGAATGGTGTTGGGGGGTGTAGCTATGGTCTCGGCTATGACAACCATGTGAAAAGGTCCACCGGCCTGACCCAGTCCGGCGGAAGTCAAAGAGCTAGATCCGGTGGTCGTCTGTGTTAGGGTTAGACGGGACGGGGTACCGGATGGGGGTAGCAATGCCGCCAGGTGTTACGGTGGGCCCTCCTATGCTTGTCTTTGGGCGAGGTGGGACTATTTTCTACAGTGTGCTGAGAGTCACACATATGTCGTAATAAAAAAAATAAAAACAATGCAAAGTATCTATGCCGCCGTCGGCATAGCAGCGCACATGTCCATGGATCGATGACGTGGCAAAGGGCCAGGCCTATGCCGACGGCCAGGCCGTCGGCATAGGGTCGACCTTATCTCCTTGCGGTTCGCCCCCACCACCCATTCGCCATCTCCCCCTTCCTCCCCGACCCAAACCCGCGCCGCCGCCCACCACCTCCGCCGCCCGCCCTGAGCACGCCACCGCCCGACCCCGAGCCCGCCGCCGCCCGCCCGCCCGACTCCGCCGCCCCTCCTCGACCCAGCGTCGGTCGCCAGCACCGACCTCAGCTGCCTCGCCCGACTCCGGCCGCCCGACCCGCCTCCCGCCCCAACTCCGCCCCCCCTGCCCGACCCGCCTCCCCCCCCCCCTCGGTCGCCCGCCCGACCTCGCGCCGCCGCCCGCCCGACCTCGCGCCTCGCCGCCCGCCCCCTACCCCGCCTCCCGCCCCATCTCCGGCCGGCCCTCTCGAAGGTGATTTTTTTTGAAGTTTTTAGTGTTTTTTAGTAATTTTGTAGCTAGTTAGATATAGATAGTTAGATAGGTATTTAGGTAGGTATTTAGATAGGTATTTAGATAGTTAGATAGATAGTTAGATAGGTAGATAGTTAGATAGATAGTGAGATAGGTAGTAAAATTTTTTGGTTAGATGAGATGCTATATGTTGCATACCTTGAAAAATAAAATTGGTCACGATGATGAATATGTGATGGCGATGATGAATATGTGATGGCGATGATGAATATGTGATGACGATGATGAATATGTGATGACGATGATGAATATAGGTAGTAAAAAATTTGGTTAGACGAATAGGTGATAATGATGACGATGAACATGTGATGACGATGATGAATATATTGTTAATGTTGTTAGTTTTTTTGCCTACATGATGCAAAAATAAATGAATGCATGTTTAAATGTTTTAAATATGCTCTATGAGTTGTGATGTTCTAATTTTTTGTCGCGATGGAATTTGCAGGTTTGTGGTTTCGCATTTCATTGGAGTGAACGTTGTCCGACGCGTTGGTCCCCCTGAGCATCCCTCTGCTGTTCCACTACTTCCTCTACAGCCGAGGGTGATCTACAAGTCCATCTCCTCCAATTTTTCATATCACTAGATTTCATTCTCAAGTCAACTGACGTAACCTAGGCGTCTCCCGTCCGGAAGGTTTGCATCGATAAATATGCATTCAATTGCATATTTATCACCGCAGCTCTTTCAGATTGTCCAGCGTTTTCCATGGACAGCCCGAGGATGTGTAGATTGGGTATGTTCTCCATGTTCTACCCCGTTCCGAGACAGGATTTCGGCGGCGCCTCCCCATTGTTCTCCGGAGCACATTCTCTCGGCTATTTGCCGATACGTGTATCTGGAGAACAGCGGGGAGGTGCTGCCGAAATTTTGTCCCAGTACGGGGTAGAATGGAGAACATACTCAATCTACACATCCTCGGGTGGGATTAGGACCCATCTTTACCTATTAGAGATGTAGGTGGATTAAACGCGGTAGAAACTGAAATTTTGATGTGATTAATTTAAGTGAATCCTTAATTATGTTGTGTGGGTTGCAAAAAAGCAGAGGATGGCAGATAATCAGTGGATGTACAGTGGTTTTATCCGTCGGAATCGAGTAACATCAGAGTGGATCGCGAAAATCGATGTGTATTTGAAGGAGATATTTCGTCGTCCAATGAGAATTATCCCACCATGCCCTTGTGCGAGATGTGCCAGACTTCACCGTAGAAATCAGACGGACATGAGTGAGCACCTTCGCACGCACGGATATATGCCAAACTTTGACATGCCGCCGATAAACATAGCCGAGCAGGACCGTGGTAGAGAGGAGGTGATGCGACAACGCATCGATGGATATGAGGATGACGGGGTCAGGGACATGCTAGATGATGTCATTGTTGCAGAAACGGCAAATGTGACACCTTCAGAGAATGAACCGGAGGAGCCGGAGGCAACCGCAAAGGCCTTCTTGGAGGTCTTGGCCTCGCCGAAGAAACCTCTTTATGCGGGTGCGGAAATATCTCAGTTGGATGCCATCTCGCAACTGATTGCAGTCAAGGCTGAGTACGGCTGTAGCCAGAAATGCTTCGAAGCATTCCTGGGAGTATGGGCTAACAGCCTCCCTGAGGCTCATGAACTGCCGAAAAGCATGTACGATACAAAGAAAATCATGAAGGCACTCTCTATGGATTATGAGAAAATAGATGTTTGCCCGAAGAATTGCCTTTTGTTTAGGCACGAGTATGCGGATGACAAGTACTATAGGAAGTGCGGTTCGTCTCAGTACATTGAGGTGGTCGGTGAGGATGGTGAGAAAAAGCAGCTAACCATCCCCGTTAAGGTTCTTTGGTATCTTGACTTTATAAAAAGACTGCAGCGCCTTTTCATCACGAAGGAGTCTGCCAAAATGATGAAGTGGCACAAGGAAGGTATAAGGTACAATCCAAAAAAAATCGTATATCCATCAGGAGGGGAAGCATGGAAGAATACCCCGAGGAAGCAGCCGAGGCTGGGAATGTCAGAATAGCCATATCAGGTGATGGGTTGAATCCATATGGTATGTCGTCCAATCCATACAGCTGCTGGCCTGTGTTTGTAATTCCGCTCAATCTTCCTCCCGGTGCCCTAATGCAACGGAAGACCATGTTCTTGTCGCTCATCATTCCGGGGACTGAATACCCGGGGAAGCAATTGGGTGTGTTTATGCAGCCGCTTGTGGATGCTTTGCACCATTCTTGGTACTTTCCGAGGTTCACATACGACCGGGATCTGCAGAGAAATTTCTTGATGAAAGTTTGGTTGCATTATTGCATGCATGACTTTCCCGGCTATGCTCTATTCTGCGGATGGTGTACAAGTGGTAAGATGCCATGCCCAGTGTGCATGCAGGCTCTGCGAATGATTTGGCTGAGTAAGGGTGGAAAGTATGTAGCCTTTGACCTGCATCGACAGTTCCTCCCTCCAGACCATCCAGACAGAGAAGACAAGAAGAACTTCACGAAAGGCTGGGTTGTTCATGAAGTAACCGAGATTCCAACATTTTCGGGGGCAGATGTTCTTGCTCAGCTAAAAGCTCTCAAGCCTAAAGTCAAAGGCAAAGCCAAAGCCAAAGCCAAAGGCTTCGAGGGATATGGTAAGACGCACAACTGGACTCACATTACCCCCTTCTCGCAGCTTCCCTAATTGAAGGACCTCAAACTTCCTTACAATATTGATGTGATGCACACCGAAAAGAACGTGGCAGAGTCCCTTTTCCACACGATCCTCAACATTCTTGATAAGATGAAGGATAACGTAAAAGCTAGAGCCGACCAACAGAGAATTTGTGATAGACCACGCTGAACATGAAGCCTCCCACAGTGATCGAAAAAACTGGTTCAAGCCGATCTTGACTTTGTCCTTAAACTGCCGAAAAAAAAAGTACTTATCTGGCTGAAACAAATTTTGAAGTTCACCGATGGTTATGCATCGAATATAAGTAAGGGAGTCAATCTTTCAACGGGCAAAGTGACCGGCCTGAAGAGTCATGACTACCATGTATGGATTTAGCGGATAATGCCGGTGATGGTTCGAGGCTATGTCCCCGAGCATGTCTGGCGAGTGCTTGCCGAGCCTAGCCATTTCTTCCGCACGCTCTATGCTAAAGAAGTAAGTAAAGAGGTGATTTAAAAATTGCATAAGAAGGCACCGGAGTTTATAGTCAAGCTAGAGAAGATCTTTCCGCCAGGCTTCTTTACTCGATGACACATCTCATTGTGCACCTCATGAACGAGGTATTGTTGGGGGCCCTGCAAAATCGCTGGCAATCGACCACGAGAGGCGAACAAGCATCTCGGCGGAAATGTGGAAACAAAGCTAAGATTGAAGCTTCCATAGCTGAGGCAGTTATCCTAGAGGAGGTGTCGACCTCGGGACATCATACTATCCGCACCACGTTCCCCATCGCATAACAACAAGGTGCCTCGATACAATATAGAAGAGCCCAAGTATCAACCCACGCGATCTATTCAACGCAAGAGGTGGGAGGCTGGGGCACGGAAATCTTATAACATGCCACGACAAGAGTGGGAGGACCTCATGTTCTATATCTTGCACAACATCAAGGAAGTTGAGGAAGTGTGGATGAGGTAATACCACTACACCATTCCTTTATGTCTTCCACATCATCATGTTTCATGTTCACTTAGTCCTGGTCTAACACCGCTTATCTTTTTTTAGTGATTTTGTTCAAGAGGAATGGACTGGAGTGAATCCTCCTACTGAGGCGGAGGCACTTACTCTTCTCCATCATGGAAACCCTGGACGTAAAAATTTTGTTGCTTGGTTCATGGAGAATGTAATTTCCACACTCCCCTATTAAATACCTACTTCAACATTTATTAGTTAACCGAACTAATGCACGCAACAATTTCCATTATACTTGTAGGGAAAAGATCCGAACATATCTAAAAGACCTCCTCTAGAAAAGGTTTCCATGATGAATTGAGATGGGTTTCCATGGGTTTTGACCCTGCCGTCATGACATGTAAAAAGTATGATGTGAATGGGTATCGCTTCGATACAGAGGAGCACCAAAACAGCCGTCCCGATCCCAAAACTATAAATACTAGAGTGTACACCCCCGGTCAAAATTCAGTAGACTACTACGGAAGGGTACAAAATATATACGAGGTTAAATTCCGCCAGGGGCGTGAGACCCTAAGTCTGCATGTGTTCAAATGCCGATGGTTCAATCCACGGGAGGGGGTAAAACATACGCCTTCCATTGGTTTGGTCGAAGTTAAACCATCAACCGTCTATGCCGGAGCTGATCTCTTCATTGCGGCTACCCAAGCTACACAAGTATATTATCTGCCTTACCCATGCCAGAAAGTGTATCTAAAGGGTTGGGAAGTTGTGTTCAAGGTGTCACCACATGGTAAGCTACCAGACCCGAATGAAGATGATTACTACAACATTAACCCCATGACATACGAGGGAGTGTTCTATCAAGAGCAACCTGATGATGATGATGATGATGTGGTTAGAAACGATGACGCTAGACCATTGGGTGATGATGATGTGGACCCAAACGTCGACGATGCACGGAATGATGGTGAGACCATTGTCAATGAAAATGACATACTTATGCTAGAAAAGTTAAACGAAGACGCTGACGACGAGGAAGAGCCTCCACCTCTGTCGGACAACGAAGATGATATGATTGATAGTGATGATGAGACGGACCGAGAAAGAGGTTACAACAGTGATGATTCATATGGGTTCTAGCAGATGTACGTTTCAAGTCTTTTTTTTCTATAGTTTAGGAATATGCCTTTTTATGCATTTTTATTAATGTGTTTATTATCATGACTTTTTCTTCATTTCATTAATTTACTAATTGATTTTTTCTCTTTTCAATGCAGGTTCGTGGAACATGGGCAAGGGGAAGGCCGACGGCGTGGGTTTCCTACGCAAGGTCGTCGGCCTGCCTAGTCGGAGTGGTCGAGCACGTAATCCTCCTCCTCGGCTACTTGACGATGACTCCTCATAGGGAGGTCGAGGGAGAGGTGCCCCTAGAGGAGGAGGGGGCGGGGGGGAGCCTCTAGAGGATGAGGTGTTGGGGGAGAGCCACTCTGGGGGTCGCGCTGAAAAGAGCACCCTCACCAACTTAGGGGTGTTGTCTTCGAGGCCCTCATCTAGTGAGGTACCCTCCTCTAGTGAGGTACACTCTAGGGAGGAGGAGGAGGAGGAGGAGGAGGAGGAGGTGGAGGAGGAGGCAAACAAGGAGGAGGAGGAGGAGGAGGTTGGGGAGGGGGAGGCAGGCGAGGAGGGGGGTGGTGGCGGGGATGATGGTGGTGACGGGAAGGGGGTTGACAACACGGGATGGCTGCGTGGCAACACAAAGCTACCAAAGCAGGTTCCTGCTATTGAGGAGCTGAAGTGGCTCATTGAGCCCACGGGAAAAGAGTAAGTGGTTCATTATTTTGCTTGTCACATGCTTATTCCGGTTGTTATTTATTTTGCTTGTCACATTCTAATAGTTCATTCTTTTGCAGCAACTGGATATATTCTAAAGGGGTCCGTATTCCCAACGACCTCATCACCGTCTTGCTGAAGTTATACTGGCCGAGGTTGTATCCGGATCCAGTCAGGCAGCCGGACTGTCGGGTTTTGGCCACGAGCTGGGACCACTGGGAAGCGGCCCTCCACGCGGACCATGAGACCCATGCCAAGGCCGTGATCACTACTTTCTGGGTGAGTTCTCTTCAGAAGCACAAGTCCATTCTAGTTTCATGAATGATTTAACTCATGGCTTCTTCCATTCTTGTTTCATGCATGATTGTAGAAATTCTATCGAGTTCTTCCGGAGCACAGGGCTAGAGCGGACCAGATCCTGCTACGCCAATGCAAGAAGAAGGCCCGCCAGATGCAGTACGAGGTGCGCTATGTGGACATCTCGACATACTACCACGACGTTCTTGGTGTGAAGATGACCAAGGAAGAAGCGCGGAGGATGGGCATTACCTTGGAGAGGCCCGAGTACTGGGCGGTAAGTATAAAAGATTTTTCATTATGCTTTCATATATTATGCTTTCATTATGCTTTCATTACCATGTGGTACATTTCAACGTTTCATGTTGACATGCCATTATGCTTTTATTATGTAGGTGTGTCCAAATTGGTGTTATGGAAAAGACGAGTCCTGGGCGGCATTGGTGGATCTTTGGTGTGATGAGGCTAGAGCCTGGGCGGCTATGAGAATCAAAAATAAGGCTAACCGAGGGAAGGAGGGAGTACATGCTCAGGGAAAACAAAACCACTATCTCCACAAGGCAGTTAATGTATGACTAACCCCATTAAACATTCTTCTTCTTCTATTTACCATCACTTTCTTATGTATGACTAACATATGTTTGGTGGTGCAGGAGGAGAAACTGAAGCGGCCGCTCTCACACATCAGGCGTGGGAGATCGCCCATACGCGGAAGGACCCCAAGCCTGGCGAGCCCAAGTACTACGACAAGAAGACCGCGGGGAGGAAGAAGGCCTACTCCGAAGCGTATCTGAAGTTACATCCGGACACACCTGACCCCATTGCGGCGGATCTGGACGAGAGGGTGGTGGTGATCATGGGGCCCAAGGAGCACGGTCGGGAGGCGGTTCTTGATGCTATGGTCACTCCGACTATCTCCTACACACAGCTCCGTCGGATCGACCCGAGCCTGAGCCAGTGCACGAGCCAACTAGTGACCAGTGCACAGTCCCTCTTTCAGGAGCAACAATCTATAAGTATTTTCCCTCTTATCTTCATTGCTCACTTTATTTTCCATCTAGTATTTTTGTGAGTTCCATCATGTCATACCGTAGGCCTACAGAGTACACACGCCAGAGACCATGGCGTGGCATCGAGGCTTCATGAACACCAAGTGCGGAGGGATCGCCACCGAGCAGGCTTTTCAGAAATGGCGGCGGCAGTGTCCTCGATTGCAGCCAAGACAATGCCCTTCAAAGACAACCACTGCTGCTGACCTTTGAGGAGTTTGTGGCACAGAACGCTGGCCCCTCGCCGGTTAGTTCATCCCCAATCTATTCACCCAAAGCATGTCATGCCTTTCAACACAGTCATATATCCCGTTAATATGTCTTTTCAACATGCAGGGAACAGGTGGATCTATCGTTGGCGGTGGTCTTCGCAGCACTCCGGAGACAAGGAGCCCGACCACTCCGATCCACGGAGGCGGAGGTGGAGGCAGTCTTGGCGGTAGCGCTGCCGCTAGCAGTGACGACCTGGGCTTCGGCGGTCTTGGCGGTGACGACCTCCGCGGTGCTCGACGTCCTGGCGCTTAAGCCTAGTGTGTGGTGATGATGCTTGAGATGACTTGTGTGTGGTGATGATCATTTAGAGACTTGTGTGTGTGACGATGCTTATGCTTACGTTCTTTGATATGTGCTGCTGATATGTGCTGTTATATATGTGCTGTTATTTGAATTGAACTGATTTGAAAACAAACAGAAAAAAGAAAAAAATCAGAAGCAAACTATGCCGACGGCTATGCCGTCGGCATAGGACTGGCGTGAGCTCCCAGTTGCTGACGCGTGGCACCCTATGCCGACGGCATAGCCGAGGCTATGCCGTCGGCATAGGGTGCCACACGGCAGAATCGGAGCTCAGGACACCTATGCCGACGGCCTGGCCGTCGGCATACGTTTTGACTAAGCCGACGGCCAGGCCGTCGGCATAGGGGTGCCACGTGGCGTCCTGCGGCTGGCCTAACTTAACGGTGGCAGCATAGGTCTATCCCGACGGGGGCCGTCAGCATAGGTCTATCCCGACGGGACTCAGGGCTATGCCGACGGCCCTGGCCGTCGGCATAGGGGGCGATTCCGGTAGTGCATAGCGCCATCTACGTACAACCTCTGATCAACAGATGCAAAAAAGAGGCAGAGGCACATCACCTTCCTGTTAATAGCCTGATTGTAGTCTGTCATTATGATGTTACCCATGTTCAGGTGCCCATATATTAGTCCCGCGCAGGATGCAAAGATGCATGAACTTGCTCAAAAGAGAGCACCGATATTAAAACTTTAAAGTCAACTCACCTCACCGAAACCTTTATAGACCATCTGGACTAGAGAGCCGGACTAAAAATCAAGGGGCGTGCATGTGGTATTCCACTGAACAGCTTGCGCGCAATAAACCCGGCGCGCAATCCAAACCCCAAATTACCTCTGCAGATTCAAAGTTCAAACCCTCATTGTTAAAACAAGCACACATGAAAATCATAGCGAGTCACAAAGGATCAAGTGAAGAGAGTTAGGCAAGAATCTGGGCTTCTTGAGCACACTAGCAACACCAAGATCGACTCGCCATGGAGCTATCGATAGTCTATCCGGTGCTCCACTATTTTGAGATGGGGAGTGAAGACAAAGCACATTTCTTTCCTAGAATCTGATGGGGCTAAGCGTTTGTGATGTCTCAAGGCTCTGTTTGCTGGTCGGAGAGCTTGGTGGCATAACTGTTTTGGTCTCTGAAAGCGGGACCATGGTTCAAAGGTCGACATGCTTACGAAAAAGACTTTCGCCCTGTTAGAAGGGATAGAGAGGATTGGTGGAATAGTTTTTGTATTTCATGAGCCTCATGGGCATATATATAGGAGTACATGATCATCTTGAAGTACAATGCAAGCTATCTTATGTTTCCAATCTAATCAATATAATCAACATCCCCCTCTAGTCACAACGGTAGCGACGTAGACGATGAGACTGGAGAAGAATCCGAAGGCAAGTCGACGGACACCCCCCCACCACACACAGTCGTAACAGTCGATGCATCACGGAAGTCGTGGCTGGAGTTGAAACCCGACGAGGTTGCTCAAGCAAGGCGGTAGCCCTTTGTACCGTTTGTCGAAGTAGCCGAGAGCATAGGGTGGTGTAGCCATGGTCGAGGTAGCCGTGCAAAGAACGTTGTTGTCGATGTTGAGTCAGGGTAGCCGATGTCGAGGGAGTCACCGTGGAGCCGCGGGCGCAGTGGTTGCGAAGTAGTGGTGTGCCGGGAAGAAGGCGGTGTTGACAACGCATCGCACCGGGTTTGCCAAACCCGGGACACGTTGTAGACGAAGGCACACGTCGGTGTTGCCAGCACCAGGCAAGCGTAGATGGACGAAGACGAAGTTGATGAAGCGCCACACCAGGCTTGCCAGGCCTGGGGACACGTCGTGGACGAAGTCACGCATCGGTGTTGCCAGCACCGACAATGCGTAGACTGGGACCTGCACGAGCTGTACGCCATGTCGGAGAAGACGTAGAGACCAGCAAAGAAGGACTCGACGATGGTTGTGGCACCAATCGGCGCGGGGCCACCGTCGCCCGCGGTTGTCGGAGTAGACGAAACGGTCAGGGTAGATGACAGCGACGCTGACGACGGGCTGGTGATGGACGAAGATGAAGGGGGTGGACGGGCGGCGGCGACATCTATGGGGGCAGCGGAGACAGCGGCCAAAGAAGAGCGGCGGCGATGGCTTAGGAGGGCGGCGACGGTGCTCGAAGTAGGCGAGGAACCCGACGCGTGACGAAGACCGGCACAGACGGTGGCGTTCCCGTGCCAGGGTAGGTAGCACGGCGCATACCATGAAAAGTTGATACGCGGTGATGGCGGAGTGGACCGCGGGGTGGCGGCTAGGACAGCTGGCCGCGGCGCTACAGCCCGAAGGGGCGACGTAGCGGTGGAACGGGGGCCGGTGTAACCATGGGGACGGCCTCGTGGCGGCAGAGGGGACCGCGTATCGAGGCACTACGGCCTCAAGGTGCGACGCTGCGATGACGCGTGAGTCGATGCAGCTTCGAGGAGAACCATTGGGCGGCGGCGCTGCGGCTCGATGGGGTGACGCACCGGCAGCGCTGCGGCCCGATGAGGCGACGCAATGGCATCCCGATGCTCGATCGGTGAAGAGGTGCGCCATACTCGGGACGGCTTTCACGGGACCGATGGAGGTGCGCGCAGCCGACGGGTCAGGTCGGTCGCGCGGCGTAGATGGGGCGAATTGCGGTGGCAAGCGGGTGATCAAACCAATCGCGCGCGAGGTCGGGGACGCCGCTCGGTAGAGGCGGGGTGTTGGCGGAGTCCGAGATGAAGCCTGCGACGGCGGACGGCGTGGGACATCATGCGGACGAGCGCGTCAACACTAACACCCGGGCTACCAAAGCAACGTCGGTGCTCTGGCAGCGAGGCCCGAGCGACCAACGTAGCAGCGGCGCCCGAGCAGAGGTAGCCAACGAGCCTGACGAAGCTAGCCTGACCCAGCCGGGGACGAGGCCGACGAGGCAGTCCGCAGGGCCGCCGTGCAGTCGCGGTGGAGGCGTGTGGCATGGAGCGATGGGCGGGTTGGCGCACGAACGGCGGCTGTGATGGGCCACCGCATGGCGCGAGGCTGCCGGGTCGGGGCGATGCAGGTGTCCCGGTCGAAGAGTGCGGTGACGGCTGGCATAGATCGACGAGCGACCGGTCGCGCGGATGACGGTCGCGCGGTGTCGGAGTAGAGGCGACGGGTCGACGACGGCGGCAAAGCGCGCAAACCGATCAAGTATACATCGAATACCAAAAGTAGACGCCAATCAAAGCGACCAGCGAGAGAGAGAAAAACCCGGATCAAAGGATCGAGAAAAAGTCTCTCTAAGGCAGCCGGTCGACACGACCGGCTGACGAACGCTAGGTACGGGCGGCGTGGCCCCGGCGGCGATCATGGAGGCCGACCGCCCCGAGGGCGGCACGCGGAGCGGAAGCGGCGGGTGGTGGCTTGTGTTGTATCGATTAGGCTGATACCATGTTAGAAGGGATAGAGAGGGATTGGTGGAATAGTTGTTGTATTGCTAGATCCTTGCGAGCATATAAATAGGAGTACGTGATCATCTTGAAGTACAAGGCAAGTTATCCTATGTTTCCAATCTAATCAATATACTCAACAGTCCCGCTTTATATTTAAAGCAACGATGGACATACAGGAAGCACACCACCTGACACCACATGCACAACCAAGGTAGATACAAGGGAGCGGACGAGCAGCAACGCTGACACCTCACAAACAGCCAAGGTAGATACGAGGGAGCGGACGAGCAGCAATGCTACTCCAAACAACTCAAAGTAAACAACAAATAGGTATAAGAGCATAGCTAAGGATCTAAAGAGCTCCACAACGTAAACAGTAACCGTGAGGAGACGAAGCCGCAACTCGATGAACTAGGGACTCCAACGGTGCTTCCAGGACAGGAAATGACACCGAAGAGCCGCCACCGCCCGATCTAGGGAATCAAGGTTTTCACCAGGAGTAAAACGAAGGACGAAGGGCCACCGTGATAGAGCCTTCATGAAGGGAACAAAGCATGGACGTCACCGCCATCGGTATGGCCCGAGCCAGACGAGGTTTTCACCGACCCTCCGCCTCCGCCTGGGTACGACCCTATATGAGAATGTCGGAAACACCACCCCCGAGAACGTCATGCCACCCACGCGGCCATGACAGTAAGCCCGTCAGCACCCGAGCCACAAGCTTCGCCCACGAGCGCGCAGCTCCCTCCACCAAGGCCACCACCTTGCATCTAGACACTCCGGAGACCATCAAAGTCACGAACTTTGAGCCGATTGGCAGGTCCCTAACCATCGAAATCGTCGATGACCGATCAGCCCCGATCAACGGTTAACGGCAAGGAGGCACTAGGCCAACAAAAGAGGAGGGTGGAGCAGATCTCGTTCGGACCGGCGCACCCCTATGCCGGTGAAAGGTTGTCGATCTACCCGTCCCTCCAGCAGCCTCCCCTACGTCACCATTGACGCCCTATCACGGCCTCTGGACAACACCACACAAGGAAGAGGCAGCCACCCGTCCGCCGTCGAGGGCCGCCGGATCAACCACGCCCTACCGCCGAAGAAGGCCTCCAAAGGAGCATCTACTACCACCACACCACCTGCGTCTCCACGCGCTGGCCAGGTCCATCCGGTGCCCATCCACCCCACCGGAGTAGGGCAAACACTAGCTGCAGCACCACCACCTTAGAAGGGCCGCATGTCACCCCTGCAGCTGCCAACCGCCACTACCAGCTATATCCGGGCAGGGGCTTCCAGATCCGCAGCCAGCACGCCCCCAGGCCTCCAGATCCCCACAAGCCGAGGTCGAGGGGGGACGAGGGGAGGAGGCGGCCCTGGCAGTCCACCGGGACGCTAGGAGGAGGGAAGCCAAAGCACAGGACGGCCGGCGCCTGACGCCACCGAGCAGGGGACATCGCCCCCGATGTGCGCCACCCACGTGCGGGAGGAAGCCGCCCCGCCGCTGCCTCCGCCATGCGGCCTTTGTCCGGCGACGCCACCGGCTGGGCAAGGGAGGGGGGCAGGGCGATGGTACGGGGACAACGGTGCTAGGGTGTCTCCCGGGGTGTCCTCCGGAGCGCCTTGAAAGGGGAGGGAAGCATTCTGGCATGCTTCAGACGGACCCCTCGTCGTTATGGCCTGCAGATGGACGTACTTGCTTCATGGTAGTACTAATACCTGCTTGACATCATCGAGTGTGTGTAATACATGAAACGGTTTATGCATTTTTGTCAGAAAAAAACAGTTTATGCGCAAGGTTTTATAATTCTTACTCATCTTGCTCTCAAATTCTTGCCCAGGCCATCAACTGAAAGACGGAGATGCTTAGTAAAGAAATGAAGCTTGCTGTATGTTACATTTTTTTAGGGTTGGCGTATGTTACATTAATCCTACACACAATATTGGGTTGCAGATTGTTTAATACCGTATGGTATATATTTTCAGAGCTAAATCGTTGGATTGAATTGTGGTTGCAGGACGCCCCTCTTGCTCTCAAATTCATTTTCTTAGGGTGCTCAAATTCGTTGTTAATAAGGCTCCAAATTTTTCCTATATTTTTGTGGATGGTCATATTCCACCCATCTTATATAATTTCCTTTTGGTAAAAACATAGCAGCGGTTTGTACAATAGTACAGTGTCGCATTCCCCATCAGAGAGTGGAAAAAACTCCTCACAGATCGAATCTCTCTCCCAGCACCAGTGCCGCCGTCCCTCCCGCGCCCCTGCACCGTGCTCCATCTGCTCTCCGATGCCTCTATCTCTCCGGCAGCCGCGCCTCTCCCTCCGGCAACCGCGCCTCTCCATGCCTCCTCCGTCCGTCCCTGCCCCAGCGTCCTTTGCCCTTACCCTAACCCTAGCTCCTCGAGGGTCGAGGAAAAAAACGGCAACGCTTGGATCCAATCCCTAGAAGAAACGGTGAGTGCCCCTTGTTTTAATTACATATCTCTACCTCCTGCTTTCCCAATTTTGATTTAGTTTTAATATTCTTGATTGACGATTCTCTTCGGATCTTTGCTTTCATGAACCCTAGACTGAATTATGAGCCGCCGCCGTTGCTCGCCGGCGACGGCACCCCCGCTGGAAGACGAGGACCTTCTCCAGGAGATACTACTGCGCCTTTCTCCTCATCCATCCTCCCTCCCTCGTGCGTCCGCCGTATGCAAGCACTAGCGCAGCATCCTCTCCGACCACCAATTCCTCGAACGCTTTTGCAAACAACACCGGAAACCACCCCTCATCGGCTTCTTCAGCCAAAGATATCACGTAATCTACGAATTCAATCCCATCCTAGACGCGCTTGAACGCGTCCACGCTAATCGTCTCTCCGTGCCCAAGAGCCGCAGCTCCATGGGGAAGTGGCGCTTCATGGGCTGCCGCAACAGCCTTGCCGTCCAGGTCAACGGGGGTCGTCGTGAGGCCGTCGTGTGGGATCCTCTCATTGGCCAGCAACTTCGCGTGCCTTTTCCACCCGGGCTTCACGACGGTCCAACTGGTAGTTTTTCTGTTTGGCATGCCGCCCCTGCAAGATTTGAATATCAGGGAAGATCTACACATGCCGCCCCGTAAAAAGTCAGACGAGACAAAGACGGAGACAGATGCGAGGGAGAAGAAGGGCAAGAAAGTAAAGGAAGAGGATTATTGCCCCCCTTCTTGCTTCACCTTAAGTCAGGCTGAGATCGATCAATTCTTTAAGTGCCTTACCGGAGTCAAAGTTAGTTCCGGTTACTGTGGCAAGATAAACAGATATCTAGACACGAACAAGAAAAGGTTCAGCAGGATGAAGTCCCATGACTGTCATGTGATGATGAAGCAGATACTACCTGTTGCCCTTAGAGGGATAATGGACAAGCACGTCCGTGACACGCTTATTGGTCTCAACAACTTTTTCGACGTCATCTCTCGAAAGTCGACCAGTGTGAAGCAACTCGAAAGGCTATAGGAAGAGATCGTTGTGATACTGAATGAGCTTGAGATGTACTTCTCGCCCGCGTTCTTTGACATCATGGTGCATCTGTGTGTCCATATTGTGGACGACATAATAGGCGTGGGGTCGTCATTCCTGCACAGCATGATGCCGTTTGAGAGGATGAATGGGATCATCAAAGGATTCGTTCTTAACATGTCCTGTTCGTATGGAAGCATTGTTCAGGGCTATCTGACACAAGAGTGCATCTCTTTCTGCGAGAAATTTCCATATGGCGCAGACCAGCCGCCAGGTGTAGGTGTTGGTTTGCCTGTAAACAAGCACGATGGGAGGCTCAAAGGAGAAGGTCACTCCAACGGTCGCAGGGAACTGCACATGGCATACTCAGATCGACGGAACGACTTTGACAGAGCAAACTTGGTAGTGCTACAACACCTAGACGAGGTAGATCCTTTCGTGGCACTGCCCAAAGAAATTATCGCAAAGAAGCATCGTGACAGGGGGGTATGCAGGACGAACGCCGAAGTTACTAGAGAGCACAACTCCACTTTCCTGCATTGGTTCAAAGAGCATATTATTGCTAATCCCCCAGAAGAGGGCTCTAAGGACGAATTGCTCATATACGCCTTAGCACATGGCCCCTCGCCCAACCTGAGCACCTATCAGGCATATGATATCAAAGGATACACGTTCTACACGGAGGCCAAAGATATTGACAGTGATATGTCTCCAACGTATCTATGATTTATGAAGTATTCATGCTATTATACTATCCTTCTAGGATGCTTTATATGCATTTATATGATATTTTATATGATTTTTGGGACTAACCTATTAACCTAGAGCCCAGTGCCAGTTTCTGTTTTCTCCTTGTTTTTGAGTTTTGCAGAAAAGGAATACCAAATGGAGTCCAATTGATGGGCCAATTTTTGATGATTTTTTATGGACCAAAAGAAGACCACAGAGTATCGGAGTTGGGCCAGAAGAGTCCCGAGCTGCCCACGAGGGTGGGGGCGCGCCCACGCCCCGAGGTCACGTGGGCCTGTCTCGTGGACAGCTCGGGCACCTCCTTGACGTGAGACCTACGCCAAAAATTCCTATAAATATACAAACCTCGGAAAATTAACCTAGATCGGGAGTTCCGCCGCCGCAAGCCTCTGTAGCCACGAGAAATCTATCTAGGCCCTCTCTGGCACCCTGCCGGAGGGGGCCATCATCACTGGTGGCCATGGAGGAGTATCGCGGAGGGGCCATCATCACCATGAAGGCCAAGGACCAGAGGGTGGAGGACATGGAGGAGGAAGCACAAGGGGGAGAACCTCTCCTCCTCTCTTCCGGTGGCGCCGGAGTGCCATCGGGAGGGGAATCATCGCCACGGTGATCGTTTTCATCAACATCACCATCATCATCACCATCCTCACCTCTTTTACGCGGTCCACTCTCCCGCACCCCGCTGTAATCCCTACTTGAACATGGTGCTTTATGCCACATATTATGATCCAATGATGTGTTGCCATCCTATGATGTTTTGAGTAGATATATTTTGTCTTTGGGTTGATTGATGATCTAGAGTTGTATGAGTTGTATGTTTTACTTTGGTGCTGTCCTATGGTGCCCTCCGTGTCGCGCAAGCGTGAGGTATTCCCGCTGTAGGGTGTTGCAATATGTTCATGATTCTCTTATAGTGGGTTGGTGAGTGACTAAAACACAAACCCAAGTAAGAGAGATTGTTGCGTATGGGAATAAATAGGACTTGATGCTTTAATGCTATAGTTGGGTTTTACCTTAATGATCTTTAGTAGTTGCGGATGCTTGCTAGAGTTCCAATCATAAGTGCATATGATCCAACTATAGAAAGTATGTTAACTTATGCCTCTCCCTCATATGAAACTGCAATAGTGATCATCGGTCTTGTTAACAATTGCCTAGGACAGTTCCGCACACCGATCCACCATTATTCCACACTTGCTATTTATAATATTTAGTAGTATATTCTAAATTCATGATAACAGCACCTACTTTTATATTTTAGCTC
Organism: Aegilops longissima; assembly: GCA_021605205.1. Lineage (NCBI taxonomy): Eukaryota > Viridiplantae > Streptophyta > Magnoliopsida > Poales > Poaceae > Aegilops > Aegilops longissima. The sequence goes on along the minus strand of JAHIAM010003356.1, from coordinate 6,155 downwards.
TCTGATACCATGCAAAGTTATCCTCTTCATACCCACAACATAGTTTTATTTCTCGTTTCTAGTTGGAAGCAAACGTTCGGTGTACGTAGAGTCGTATCGGTGGCAGATAGGGCTTGAGAGAATATTGATCTTACCTTTAGCTCCTTGTGGGTTCGACACTCCATACTTATCACTTCCACCTTTGGAAATTGCTACGATGATTCCCTACACTTGGGGATTATCAAGCTCTTTTCTGGCGCCGTTTCCGGGGAGCAATAGCGTGGGGTTGATATTCTCGTGTGTGCTTGTTTGCTTTCTTCACTAAGTAGATTTTGTTTTTCCTTTTTGTTTCTGTTTAGTTGTGGGTGAAACATACAGAAAAAAAATTAAAAAAATGAAAATACAAAAAATTATTACTTTGCCTCTCATGCCTAAAAAGTTTTTCGAAAAGAGAAGTGATTGGAAAGTTATGCATTGAAGAAGTGAGGGTCGACCTTGAGCACTTGTGTTCATGGTCACGGAAATAATGTAGAATTTTTCATGGAACTTTCTCTGTAAATAATTATCCCCTTGTATATATCCATTGTATTACAAAAATAATGTGCCAAGCTTTGGTTTTAGGATGATTAGATTGCTTGTTTACCATGTGCAGAACAAAAACAGAAACTTTGGCTGTAGTGCGTGAATTTACATTTTTTACTGGAAAGTCAAATGGGTCTGAAACTTTTTGCACATTACTTATGTAAAAAAATTTCAAATTTTCAAATTTAGTTCATAATTTTAGGAGTTATATAAATTTAGTAAACCTCCAGATTACTACAGACTGTCCTGTTTACGACAGATCCTGTTTTTGATGCATTACTTGCTTGTTTTGATGAAACTATCCGTCTCTATCAGTGGATTAAGCCATGTAAAAGTTATATTAAAGTAGCTATAATGCAAAAACGTAATATGAATTGGTTTGCAATAGTACTTACAGTAGTGATTTGCTTTGTTATACTAACAAATCTCACAAAGTTTTTGTTAAGTTTTTGTGGATGAAGTGTTCGAAGAACGAGGAGTTACTGATGTGAGAAGAATAAAGAGAAGCAAGAGTTCAAGCTTGGGGATGCCCAAGGCACCCCAAGTAAATATTTCAAAGGATACCCAAGCATCTAAGCTTGGGGATGCCCCCGTTAGCATCCCATCTTTCTTCTTCAACAATTATCGGTATACCTCAGTTTTTGTTTTCTTCACATGATTTGTGTCGTTTGTGTTTTTCTTTTTCTATAAGAACCATGCTAGTATGAGATGTCCCTTCATCAATTTATAGAATACTTCATGTGCTTCACTTAAATCTTTTAAGTATCATCTTGTAGAATTGCTCTTTGTGCTTCACTTAAGTCTTTTGAGTATGGTTTTATAGAATGCTTCATGAGCTTCACTTACACATTTTGAGCTTGGATATTAGTTGGTCTATATTAATTGTAGAATGCTCCATGAACTTCACTTATATATTTTGGAGTATGAATAATACTATCATTTAAAGTGGGTTTGGAAGAGTGTCAACTTTAGGAATTAGTGATCCCACTATTTTGGAGGGTGTTGAATCTTAGTGTGATATTTATGAAAGTGGATTTGGAAGAGTGTCAACTTTAGCTAGTAATGATTCCACTATTTCGGAAGAGGTCCCAATTGAGTATGAGAACAAAGTAGCTATCCATGATGCTACTGAAAATTATTATGAGGGAGGAATACATGCTTGTAGGAGTTGCAATAATATCAAGTTTCCTCTCTATGCGCTTAAAGTTTTGAAGTTATACTTGTTTTTCCTTCCTATGCTAGTTGATTCTTGTTCCCATAAGTTGTGCCCTCACAAAATCACTAGGCATAGGAAGGTGGTTAGAATCAATTGTGCTAGCCATATTCTTCAAGATGCTCTCCTTGTGCTTCAATTCCTACCTTTTATGTGAGCATCGTTGAAATCATCATGCCTAGCTAAAAGGCATTAAAGAAAAGCGCTTGTTGGGAGACAACCCAATATTTACACGTACTGTTTTTGTGTGTTTACATGATTAAGCTACTGTAGTAATCATGTTTTATAGCTTTTTTTTCAATAAAGTGCCAAGTAAGACCTTTGGGAAGACTTAGGAGTAAGTTAATGTGATCTTGCTGTAAAAAACAGAAACTTTGAGCTCACGAGATTAGAGGTAATTTTTTATAGAAGAGTGGTTTTGAGTTGATTCTTTTTTCAGAAGATTAATAGACAAATTCCTCACGTCCACCAGTTTATTTCATAATTTTTGGAGTAGCAGAAGTATGGTTTATGTTCAGATCATTACAGATTGTTCTGTTTCTGACAGATTCTGTTTTCATTGCATAGTTTGCTTGTTTTATAATTTCTATGACTTATATCCCGCAATATAAATTGTAGAAATGATATGGTACAGTAGGAATTGTGTGACAAAAATTATTAACCTTTTCTTTGACAGTACTAAAGTGAATGGTTTTCTCTTGATCATACTAACCTATCTCACGAAGTTACGTTAAGTTTTGTGTGATTGAAGTTTTCAAGCTTTGGGTGAGATGCCAATATGAGGAGAATAAGGAGTGGAAAGACCCTAAGCTTGGGGATGCCCAAGGCACCCCAAGGTAATATTCAAGGAAGACTCAAGCGCCTAAGCTTGGGGATGCCCTGGAAGGCATCCCGTCTTTCGTCTTCAAAACTATCGGTATACCTTACTCGGAGCTATATTTTTATTTGTCACATGATATGTGTTTTGCTTGGAGCGTATTTTCATTTTTACTTGCTGTTTGAATAAAATCATTGGATCTGAAACATTGAATGAAAAAGAATCCTCCCGTGGCTAGTTAATTATTTGACTACTCAGTGTTCTTCACTCATATCTATTGGAGTAGTTTGTCATTTACTCGTGTGCTTCACGTATATCCTATTAGTAAATGGTTGAATAGATTGAATGTCATAAACCTGAATTTATATATGTTTCACATGCTTATAACATGGGGAGTAATGACTTCACACATAATAAGTATAGGTAGTAAACTTATTGAAAGTTAGCAAACATAGAATTGGTCACTTGAACAATTCATGACAGAATATTGAAGGGAGAGGGGTCTCACATATAAGTATACTATCTTGGACATCTTTTGTAGTTGTGAGCACTCATTAAAATATGACATGCTAAAAGGTTGATGTTGGACAAGGAAGACAATGTAATGGGTTATGTTTTCTTATATCTGAAATAAAGTATATTGTCATGGATCGCCCAACACATTGAGCTTGCCTTTCCCCCTCATGCTAGCCAAATTCTTTGCACTAAGTAGAGATACGACTTGTGCTTCCAAATACCCTTAAACCAAGTTTTGCCATGAGAGTCCACCATACCTACCTATGGATTGAGTAAGATCCTTCAAGTAAGTTGTCATCGGTGCAAGCAATAAAATTGCCCTCTAGATATGTATGATTGACTAGTGTGGAGGAAATAAGCTTTGTACGATCTTGTGATGTGGAAGAAATAAAAGCGACAGACTGCATAATAAAGGTCCATATCACAAGTGGCAATATAAAGTGACGTTCTTTCGCATTAATATTTTGTGCATCCAAACCTTGAAAGCGCATGGCAACCTCTGCTTCCCTCTACGAAGGGCCTATATTTCACTTTTATCTTCTACCTTAAGCAAGAGTCTTGGTGATCTTCACCTTTCCTTTTTACATTTTATCCTTTGGCAAGCACAGGATGTCGGAAGGATCCTGATATATATATATCTAATTGGATGTAAGTTAGCATGAGCTATAATTGTTGACATTACCCTTGAGGTAAAAGGTTGGGAGGCGAAACTATAAGCCCCTATCTTTCTATGTGTCCGATTAAAACTCCATAACCACAAGTATTGCGATAGTGTTAGCAATTGTGAAAGATTAAATGATAGTTGAGTATGTGGAGTTTGCTAAATCAAAGCTCTGACATAGACTCTTCCTGAAAATAAGATGGACTGCAATTGTTTGATTACTGAGAATATTGTTTGTTAGTTTTCAGGAAAGTTTATGATCTATACTTTAAACATGTGACTTGCTTGTTACTTGATCATGAAAAGTTTTATGAGATGAGCTATTGTTATGACATATAATGATACTAGAAAAAGTGATTGGAATTATCATTGATCAAACTTATGCACCTGCTAGCATTCACACTTCATAAATTATTTATTTTATCATTTACCTCTCGAGGACGAGCAGAAATTAAGCTTGGGGATGCTGATACGTCTCCAACGTATCTATAATTTATGAAGTATTCATGCTATTACAATGTCCTTCTAGGATGTTTTATATGCATTTATATGATATTTTATATGATTTTTGGGACTAACCTATTAACCTAGAGCCTAGTGCCAGTATCTGTTTTCTCCTTGTTTTTGAGTTTTGCAGAAAAGGAATACCAAACGGAGTCCAATTGACGGGCCAATTTTTGATGATTTTTTATGGACCAAAAGAAGACTACAGAGTATCGGAGTTGGGCCAGAAGAGTCCCGAGCTGCCCACGAGGGTGGGGGCGCGCCCACGCCCCGAGGTCGCGTGGGCCTGTCTCGTGGACAGCTCGGGCACCTCCTTGACGTGAGACCTACGCCAAAAATTCCTATAAATATAGAAACCTCGGAAAATTAACCTAGATCGGGAGTTCCGCCGCCGCAAGACTCTGTAGCCACGAGAAATCAATCTAGGCCCTCTCTGGCACCCTGCCGGAGGGGGCCATCATCACTGGTGGCCATGGAGGAGTATCGCGGAGGGGCCATCATCACCATGAAGGCCAAGGACCAGAGGGTGGAGGACATGGAGGAGGAAGCACAAGGGGGAGAACCTCTCCTCCTCTCTTCCGGTGGCGCCGGAGTGCCATCGGGAGGGGAATCATCGCCCAAAGAAATTATCGCAAAGAAGCATCGTGACAGGGGGGTATGCAGGACGAACGCCGAAGTTACTAGAGAGCACAACTCCACTTTCCTGCATTGGTTCAAAGAGCATATTATTGCTAATCCCCCAGAAGAGGGCTCTAAGGACGAATTGCTCATATACGCCTTAGCACATGGCCCCTCGCCCAACCTGAGCACCTATCAGGCATATGATATCAAAGGATACACGTTCTACACGGAGGCCAAAGATATTGACAGTGATATGTCTCCAACGTATCTATGATTTATGAAGTATTCATGCTATTATACTTTCCTTCTAGGATGTTTTATATGCATTTATATGATATTTTATATGATTTTTGGGACTAACCTATTAACCTAGAGCCCAGTGCCAGTTTCTGTTTTCTCCTAGTTTTTGAGTTTTGCAGAAAAGGAATACCAAATGGAGTCCAATTGATGGGCCAATTTTTGATGACTTTATGGACCAAAAGAAGACCACAGAGTATCGGAGTTGGGCCAGAAGAGTCCCGAGCTGCCCACGAGGGTGGTGGGCGCGCCAACCCCCCAGGGCGCCTCCTTGACGTGAGACCGACGCCAAAAATTCCTATAAATACAGAAACCTCGGAAAATTAACCTAGATCGGGAGTTCCGCCGCCGCAAGCCTCTGTAGCAACGAGAAATAAATCTAGGCCCTCTCTGGCACCTTGCCGGAGGGGGCCATCATCACCGGTGGCCATGGAGGTGTTGGAAATATGCCCTAGAGGCAATAATAAAAGGATTATTATTATATTTCCTTCTTCATGATAATTGTCTTTTATTCATGCTATTATTGTATTATCCGGAAATCGTAATACACGTGTGAATACATAGACCACAATATGTCCCTAGTGAGCCTCTAGTTGACTAGCTCGTTGATCAACAACTAGTCATGGTTTCCTGACTATGGACATTAGATGTCATTGATAACGGGATCACATCATTAGGAGAATGATGTGATGGACAAGACCCAATCCTAAGCATAGCACAAGATCGTGTAGTTCGTTTGCTAGAGCTTTTTCCAATGTGAAGTATATTTTCCTTGGACCATGAGATCGTGTAACTCCCGGATACCGTAGGAGTGCTTTGGGTGTACCAAACGTCACAACGTAACTGGGTGGCTATAAAGGTGCACTACGGTATCTCCGAAAGTGTCTTGGGTTGACACGGATCGACATCGATTTGCCACTCCGACACGGAGAGGTATCTCTGGGCCCACTCGGTAATGCATCATC